>VWZX01009270.1:1227828-1328742 GCA_013399015.1 Galbula dea
AAAAAAAAAAAAGTTGAAAAAAAACAACAGAAAAAAAGGAAAAAAACACCTAAAAGCAAAAATAAAACAACAACAAAAAGATCCAAACGAACCTGTGAATAAAAATTAAGCAAGAGAAGTGATTTTTTTTTTTCTTTCCGAAAGTAAAGTGTGTGAGTAACTCACATATTGGTTCTTCACCAGTTGTTTCCTGAGCGGGTTGTTCCTGACAACCCACTTAGTCCATATTAAGGGAAGCTGTGTGTTTAAAATATCTTTGTGATGTCTGAGAGCCCAGCGGTGGCTTTTTTTGCATGTTCCATAGTAGTCTGCTTTTTNAACAATAAGAAATGTAGTTGGAAAGGAAAAAAAAAAAGTGAATTTATTTTATCAACCCCCTTTGTAGCTAGACTGTAGGTCTATCACAGCTTTCCCTCTTTAATTGTATATGCAATAACAAGGTTTAACCATACGGAGAAGAAGAAAAGAGCGGACATTATTATTAAAACAAAGTATTTATGTAATTATTTGATAACTCTTGTAAATACGTGGAATATGAATACTCAAAATTAAACTTTAATTTATTGACATTGTACATATCTCTGTAAATACGACTGCAGCTGTCTTTGCTTTTATCCCCCTCCCTTTTGTTTTTTTTATTTTTACTCGTTTTCATTTCAAGCTGGAAATTCCTTTAAAGATACACCCTGACCCAGAAGAGAAATACCCCCCATTTCTGAGGGAAACCCCCGGAAATCCTGACCTCATCCTTTTGTAAAGGAGCTGAATGCAACAGGCAAAGCAGAAATAAACCAAATTAATCAAAGACCTTTGGAGAAAAAAAAAAAAAGAAAAAGCCCGATGTGCCATGGTAGCTTTAAATACACAATTTATTCAGTGTTCCAAGCCCTGCTTTCCGTATAAAATGTCAACAACAAACTTCCATACGTTAATACATGACAACAAGCTTCTCCAGTGGCTTGAGAGGAAAAAAAAGATGAAGATTCGAGGATTTTTTTCTTTACTTTGTATTATTTTTTCCCCGTTTCCTTGGTGTGTCAGAAAAACCCTACCCTAGATGGAGTTTTACTACTGTGCTTATTGTTGTCTTTGTTTGAGTGAGTGCATATTTTCTTGGCTTGAAAGTCAGGTGCTCAGAGCTGGTTCAAAGGAAAAAAAATGAAGGTATATTTTGTGTTATATAAATGTTGAGAAGTTCTTGCTATTTTTTTTTCTGTATTTTTTTTTCCCTTTTAAAAAAGTCACTGAAGTTTCAATAAATTTTTATTGAAATGTCTTGGGCGTCCTTGTGAAATGCCTTCACCCTAACCCTCCCGAAAGCACCTGGGAGGATGAAGGGGTTGAAAGCCTTTCTCCTCCACCCTCCAGCCCCTTCCCAAAATGAAGCTTTTTCTCCTGGAAGTGGCTAGTCCAAATCGTTTGACTCTGTGATAGGGAAGTAGGAGTTTTAAACAAGTTGTTTAATGTCCTTTTTCCTCCTCCATCCCTCTGGCTTTTAAATTCAGATTCAAAGGCTCCTAAAGTCATCTCTTTTAATGGAACAATATTAAGTGGCGTTTGAAAAGTTAATGAGAAAGGCTCAGCTCCGCTTTTATCTATCATAAATTAATAACGCAAAAGTGAAGAATTAAGAGAATAGATTGGTTAAATTTTAATGCAGAGCCCTCCTCCAAAGTTTCCAGGTGAAGTGCTCAGGAGTTGATGGTGTTACTGGGCTCGTTTTTCCTCCGTCCGGGCAGAAGAATTTGCTTTTCCAGTTAGTTATCACCTGGAAATACATAGTAGGATTTTTTTCCCCCTCCGTTGGAATCGCCCCTTCTCGCCCTTGGGTTGATGATATGTTGAGATTAAGCTAGAAAATAGCTGAAACAGGGACAGGCATCCAGGCTGGAGGTTGGACCAGTGGCCTGGGAGTTCACTGAGGAGAGCGCTGAGGAGAGCTGGCAGCGCTTGCCTGTACCTCTGCCAGTCCATGAGCACATCCTTTAGCAAAACCTATATATTTCCCCTTGTTAAAGTGTTTCTCCCCCCCCTCCCTTCCACAGTTAGTGGCCGTGTATTGGAAAGTGATTCATCCTCCGCCAGTAATAAATATTATGAGGATGTACTTCCAGCCTGTATCCTGTTCTATATACCCTGCCCACCCCCCAGCTCCTGCGCTGCCTGGATAGAGACGTTCAGTGCGTGAAACTGGCGAAAAAGTCTTTATTTCCCACCAATTTTTAACAAGTCCCCAGCTGGACACCCCTTCCCCCCATCCACATCAAGCCCTGCTCAAGTCCCCTTCATGGGGGGACAGGACCCTTCCCATTTCAGCTTGGGGAGGGAGGGTTTCTATATGTATTTTAAATCCAGAGGGAGAGGTTTAGGCTCGGCAGGATTTTTTTTCCTCTCCCTTTTCCCTCTCCATCTCGGATGGCCCAAGGTGATGGCTGCTGGGTATGTCACTTTAACTGATGGTCCTCTGAGCTGGCCTGGGCGAGGGGATGGGGGAAGCTTTCTTTTGGGATAGAGGTGATGTCGGGTCTAGCAAAGGAAATTAAACCCAAAAACCCACCCCAAGCACCCTGCAGGCTTTGCAGGCAGCTAGCCTTCGGGCTCTAGCTCCACAAACTATTTCCACCAGCATCCTCCGTTCCGGGAGGGGGGACCCGGCCCCGGGGTAATGCGGGGGTGATGGGGGGGAGCAGAGCGGTAGGGCCGGATGCTGCCAGCCCCTCGGGGCTGTAAAACCAGCCTTGGCTTCAACTTCCCTCTGCTCTGAGCTCTTAGAGGCAGCACAGGGACACCTTCCCGTGTGTTACAGGCAGCCCACTTGCTCCCAAAAATAATGGGGGAATGTCTATTTTTTTTAACTCCCCAGCTGCTGCTCCCCTAAATCTCTCTTGCAGAAGGACAGCAGTTATGGCCTGGGCAGGGTGAAGGAAGATTTTTCGTAGTTGCTGAAGAAACTTCCGCTGATGTGTAAAGGACAACGACCCCCACTCCCTCTTGAACCCCTCTATCCCCTTGAACTCCCCCGCCCCGCCTCGCTTTCCTGCCAGCCTGGTAGCCACTCCGCATGCCAGGCAGGCGAGCACTAGCCCCAGGGCACCGCAGAGCCGGAGATAATTTATTCTTATTTATTTTTTTGTTTTGTTTTGTTAAAGGCTGAGGGTGCAGCCTGATTGATTTAACCTCCCCCTTTTTCCACGGGCCTAACGCTGACCTCCCCCTTGCCATGCCCTTGCAAGAAATCCGTGTACCGCAGGTGTAACTCTGACTTGCAAATGGCTTTATCTCTTGTGTATCTTATTTGTATATAGTAACGTTAATGAGTAACTCTTGTGGCGCTTGCGGATGGAGGTAAACAGCGAGCAATCTCTCTGGATTATCCTGTCTATTACTCACCTGGCGCCTGTCTTGATATCCTCAATGGTTTTATGGCTGATGCAGGCGACCTGGCGCTGGCTGGGGAGGGGGGTTCGGTGCGGAGTAGGGGGGGGTCTGACAAGGGGCGGGGGTCTGGCGAGGCTCCGGCGCCATCTCTCGGGCAGCCCCAAGCAGTGTGGAACTGTGCCCGAGGGGAGCCCGACGGGCCGTGGGAGGGTAATATGGCACCCATCGGGATTCCAGTATATCCCCCTCCCCACATCTCCCCACCGTCTCAACTCCCCACCTCTGCCGGGCAACGCGGTGCCACAGGCAAGCCGACTTTTACCCACGGCAGTTTTATCCCCGAGGCCAAAGTCTCTGGGAATGTGGGTTTGGGGGTACACCAACACCCCTGAGGGAGTGGGGGGACACCACCCCGAGGTGTGTGTGTCCCCTCTACACCCCTCCCCGACCTACCTGTCTTGCTCTACCCACGCTCAGCTATTAGTTAATTATTGATTGATTACAAGGGAAAATTTATGCCCCCCAAAGTCTCCCCCGTCGGACCCCTCGCACGCATACACGCTCCTGCCCTCCGCAAACACTCCGAGGGAGGCAGGAGGCGTGTTGTTGTTTTTGGCCTTGACAGCTTCCAGGAATATGAAATATTTAAGCCCTTCGGTCGATCTCCCGGACCCTGACTGCCCTTTTCTCTTTTTTATTTTTCTTTTCCTTTTTCTTTCCTCCGTTTTTGTTTCTTTCATTCTGTTCCTCCCTTTTTAATTTTTGTTTCCTTCCCCCCCTCCCCCCCTTTCATGTCCCGGCTCAGGGGGGTCTGCCGGCCGTGGACCCCCACGCCGCACCCTGCCGCCTTCTTGCGGGCTCAAAGCACGCCAGGCCTCGGAGATCAAAGAGACCTCTGCGGCCTCGGAACAAGGGAAGAGAGAGAGAAGGAAAAAAAATAATTAAGAAAAAATGAGTTGATTTCTTTAACTATTGTTCATAAAAGTCTTGGAAGCAAGGACCATCCTGCCTCCTCCCTCACCTGGGGCTACAGGATTTCACCGGAAAATGATTTTTGGGAAAGCAGAGAGTGCTGGGGAGAAGGAAAGGGAAAATCTAAAGGGATAAAAATAGGGAAAAGAAAAAAATAGTGGAGTTGATTGAAATTTGGCAGCAGGAGCTCACAGCCTGTCCCGAGTGGGCAGCAGGGCCCAGGCCGTGCACTGATGTGTTCCCCGCCACCCCCCTCCCCCCAAAACAAGACAGCACCGCAAGAGTGGGGCCAAGGTGAACCCCAAGTACTTCAGTGTGCCCTTAGGCGTAAGGGGGCTGTAGGCAGGGTGCACATCCCACCTCCTCCCACCCACCCTATTTCTTCTGGGGAGCCTCATGAGAGGAACCGGGTTGCAAACCGGGCACCGGAGAGGGATGCCCTAGCCGAGACGGACGGACGGATGGATTGATGGACGGAGGGGTGGAGGGATCAGTTTGTTGTTTCGGGAGGGTAAATGGTCTGATGTGACGACTGCCCTGAGGCGCTGGTGCTTGACACGGCGGAGGCGAGCAGCCGTGACACCCTGCGGAGACCGCCCCGCTCCCTGTCACCCCGGTCCCTGTCACCCCGACCCCGGGGGAGGAGCAGCGGGGACAAGCCGGCCGGGTGGATCCATGCTGGAGGCGCCGGGATGGCGGGGTTGGGGTGAGCTTAGGAGGGGGATGGAAACGGGGCAGGAACCCGCCCCCCCCTCCCTCTTTCGGCACCTACAGCAAAGAACTCCCCATTCCTCAGAGGCACGGTAGCAGCCCGGAGCCCTCATCCCCTTACATCCCGTGCAGGCACACACGAGAACATTCCAGGCCGTGGAGCTGGAGGCTGGCATCACCTTATCACGCTGGCCCACCGACCCCTCCCCGCATCCATCTCCGATGGACAGGAGTGGCCCTTGCCACCTGAACCCTTTCCACAAGCCAGCAGCTCCCAGGGACCGGGAGGGGGATGTGTGGGGTTGTTTTGGAGGGGTTTGATGTTTATTTATTTATTAACTTATGTAAAAAAAAAAAAAAAAAAAAAAAAATTTCCCAGCAGGTCACCACCCCATGACAGAGCTATAACAGTCTCAAAAATAAACAACANACCTCGCATTATTAGCGAACCATCAAGGCGTGCAAAAACACGGCGAGGAGAAGCCTTTTCCTTGAAGTAGCCGTTGAAGGATTTGCTGCAGCTCCTGGCTCCAGCTCCTCTCCCCCATCTGGAGGGTAGGGGCAGTCCCGAGGCCGGGCCGAGTGAGTGCGGGGCTGTAAAGGGATGAGGAGCTGCCCCCTCCTTATCCACCACCGCTCCTCCTCAGGTGCTCAACGCCGCGGACATCACCTTTGGGTTTTCCCCTTTTTCTAATCCCCTTCTTTCTCTTTTTCAAAATGTTAAAATGATTTTATTATTCTGGAGAAAATACTTTATTTTTCCTTAGCTCTGTCACAGCCGGATCCGAGTTCTAGCTCAGGTAACCGCGGCCACAACTCCTGCTGAATTTCACCTTGGTCTCATTAAACTCAGCTTCCTCTCATTGCCACAAATTAAGCCCTTCCCAGAGAAAGCGTTGAAAAAAACCCCAACACAACCCCCTGATGGCGGATGTGGAGTTTGACTTGATCCGACCTCTACGGATGCTCTGACCCCCTCCCCTCCAGGGGTAGTCTCTCTTTGCCTCCTTTTCTTTCCGAAGTCCTTTTCCAGCTTTATTTTCTTGCAAGCCGCCAAAGCGCTCCTGACAAAATAAAGTTATTAAGGAAATTGGCTAGTCAGAAAAAGACAGTGGTGCTTTTCTCCTCAGTCTGGACCTGCTCTTTCCAGTGAAGGTACGAGAAAGGGAGAGGGGATCCGTTGGGGTATCCCATCGGTTGGGCTGAGGATCGGTGAAACTAAAAGCCTTTCCTGGGGCAGGAGGAGAAAGCTGGAAGGATTTTGCTCCAAGCTTTAGTGCAAAACGTGGAGTCACAGTTCTGGCCCATCGATAGAGAAGGGGGTCCTGCCGCAGCCCCCTCTCTCCCAACTGCCCTGCCTCATCGCGCTCCTCACCAAGTGCATCACCGCGATTCCTGGCAGGAGGATTTCCCTTCTGCAGTGAAACTTCTCCTAGGCGCTCTCGCATTTATTTTTCCCCAGGTTTCTTGAAAATTAACTAAATTGAATTTGTTTCACACCTCCCCCCCCNCGCTTTTTACCATCTCCATTCTCCTCAGTCCTATTTCAAGCTGGTTTCCATTTTCCCCGATTCCCGGCTTAAAAAACAAACAGAAAAAAAGAAATCCCTGTAAAAATCAAACCTCAAACCTTAAATACAAACAAATGACCGATCAGGAGGCTCCCCACCTCCTCGTGCTGGAGTGAGTGGGGGGCGGTTACCCCGAGGAAAAGTGAAAAGCTTGTTTTAATGGGCGGTCATTGCTAAATCTCACCTTAGGGCCAAAGCGACTCGCGACCCATTGGCCTCCTTACGATGTATTTATTTGTCTCAGTGGCACCAGCCGTCAGTCAGCGGTAGGGAGGTTAACCCCAGAGCAGCCTCATGATGCTGGTGGTGGTCCTGTGGCTCTTCACTTTGTTTCAAATATGATTTTTCCGCAGGAAACCTGTCCAGAAGCGGAGGACTAACCTATCCCGTGTGGGTTCCCTGGTGAAACAACGGAGGGGAGCGCGCGTGGGAACAGAGAGCCACGACCCCTTCGATAGCGCTGGTGTTTCGGGCTCAGCAAGGGAGGATTTGCTTTGCATCCCGATGGGTTCGTTCCCGGGAAAAGCGGCAGCTTGGGCCAGCCAGCTTATATTTAATAATGAACCTCGCGATATTTTCCAATATTCTTAACAATTACAAAGGGAAAAAAAAAGACCAAAACCAAAACCCCAACACCAAAACCCCAACACAACAACCAAGTCCTCCAACAACAAAACCTAAACCAAACCAACAAAACCCCCAAACCCCAACCAACAAACCAACCACCTGAAGTCCAAGTGCAGGAGCAGGGCAAGCTGTCGCCTTCTCCGTCCCCATCCCGGAGCAGGGACTGGAGGGTGCCCGAGAACAACAGCTCCTGACTCCCGCACTCCAGCGGCTGCATTTCCACGCAAGCGTGTCTGCAGCTACAGTCCCAGAGCTTCTCCGTACCTGTATATTACTTTATTTAGCTATAGCTGTTTCCGGACGTACTATGTATAAAACGCTAAGCAGCGTTATATATTGCAAATATTTCTGTAGTTGGAATACATATACAGATATATGTCGTTATGTAAAGATAGTGCAAAGAGATCTCATTCCTCTCACTTCGCACGAAAGGTGTGCGGTTGGGACACTTCGCACAGTGTGTCCCATTTCCCACCCCCCCAGCCTCCACAAAAGTCCTTCCTCCTCCCATATCCCCAGCTTCTGTTTTCCCAGGCTCGGTCCCGCCTGGCCGAGCACAGCCATGCTCTGGGGCTGGGGCCGGGAGGCTCTCACTAGTGTGGCTCGCTCTGCTTTGTCCTGGGTAAATTCATCTCTGTGGACAGCAACTCGCAGAGCAGCCCTGGGCTCTCTCATTACCCCCTGCGCAGCTTTGGGAGGGTTCCTACCCATCGCCCCCCGAGGAGCAGGGAGCATATGGAACACCCCCCCCCCCCAACCCCCCCCCGGAGCCCTGGTGCATGTGTTCACACCCAACTCTCTGGTTTGTTCCCTCTGCCAAATATTTAACAGGGAGCAAGGTGGGGAAGAGGGAGATAAAACATACATTTCATCCTCCTTTCCTTCCCCAGCTCGGCATCACGCGGCTCCAAATTCCTGCTGCCAGGAGGATGGACCGAGGGTGCAGGAGAGCTTCTCTTGCCCGCAGTTGACCCTCGGGCAGAGCTCCTGCAGGAGCTCCAGCCTCAGCCCCGCGCCTCCTGCCCTCCTGAAAAGCCTCAAATCGCCAGATAATGAAATTAGGGAATCATGAGGTGATGGCAGCAGACAGGACCTGGATGCCCCGTGCCTGCAGTTCCCGGGTTTAGAGGGAGGAGAAGAGGATGCTGGAGGTGACCCCGCGGCCGGGGTAGCTGGACCCGAGGCCGTTCTCGTTCCCAGGGCCTGGGTGGTTGCTGCCGCAGCTGTTCCCGGGTCCGTTCACGCTGCCGTTTCTGGAGCCGGGTGACTGGAGCCAGGACCGTTCCCATTGCCTTTCTCGGGGCCGTTCCCATTCCCGGGACCATTCCTACTCCTGGGTCATTCCCGGGGCCATTCCTGGGACCATTCCCATTCCCAGGACCGTTCCCATTCCCGGGACCTTTACCATCCCGTTCCCATTCCCGATGTTGCTCCTGGGTCCGATGTCGCCGCTCTGCCGCTCCTGGAGCGCCACCTGCTGGTCGCAGCCCTGCAGCACGAGCAGGGCTCGGCTCTTGGAGTCTCCCGCAGCTCCCCGAGCTCGCAGCCTGCGCAGCATCTCCCTAAAGCTGGAGAAGGTCGAGGGGAGCAGGGGATCCCCCAGTGTCCAGGCATGGGGAAGGCTGTGGATAAAAGCAGCAGCATTCAAAAGCAAAAATGAATGAATCAAAAGGATTTCTTCTTCAGAATGTGAGGAAGAAGAGCATCTGGCAATCCTGTGCACCCACCCTCCTCCTGCTCACTTATAATCCTGGGGGTCTGAGAGCATGTGTGCACTGCTGCCATCAGCACCGATGTGACAGCTCCTGGTGGTTTCAGTGGACTCAGAATGAGACAGTCCCCCACCCCCCAGGGAGGGGCATTCCATGGAAAGGGGCACTAGGCCTGGCATTTTTGTAGAAAACCTCCCAGGGTTGTACACAGGGGTGTGTAGCTGAACCCTGAAAGCAGGTGGGCTGCTAAAATAAACCATCGTTCTGCACTCATGGGGTGGTTTGTATGGCACAAGACCTCACTTAACTCATCTCCTTGGGTTTCTTTTGCCCTCTCTCACATGTTCACATGAACTGAACAATTTTGGTTCCATGTTTTTAACCTTTTCTCATATTCCAGCCCCACTACTTATCACTCAGATACATTTACAAGCACAAAACTAGTCTTTTTATGTTTTGTTTTATAATTTTAGCCATACTCTTCCAACTTCTCTTACACTTTTTCCTCTTTCATACACACAGGTATTCTTCATAAGCAGTTTGTCTTATTACATCCTTATTTCTGTTCTCTGCCTCCTCCCTCATTACAAACCTATTCTGCACCAGAAAATGCCATTTTGCATGAAAAGAGTTCACCCTGGGCCAGAGATCAACTTGCTTTGGTGGAACTGGGGGGCACTAAAATGTGAGAACAAGGGAAAAGCAGGAAGACATGCATCAAACTTCAGGGAAAACAATGTGAATGATTTGATTGCCTTTTAATGTGCAGTAGTCACACAATGGGGAAGAAAGCCTTCCCAGGGCGAAAAAAAAAAAAGACACTTGCCCTGCTTAACAAACTGGTAGCAGACACATATGCTTCATTGAAACTTCTGGACCAGCACAGAGGGAATCTTATCCCTGGGCTCCTGTAGGGAAGTGGCTTTCCAGGTCTAGCAGAGCTTCCAAATCAAGTGCTGTCCTACTTTCCAACTGTCTCTGCTGAGTGATGAGAAATGCCCATTGTCTCTGCCCAGGCTGGTGTGTGCTCTCATTAAAGCTCTGGAATTGTGTGTGTGCATGTCAGCGTCAGAGCGGTTTGGCAGGGAGGGACGTGCAGGGTTTCTGCAGGAGGTAATTCCCAGGTTCCAGCAGCCTGAGAGGTTTCTGAAGGAGTTAAACCTCATTGCTTTCAGGAGTGGTGGGTAGGGGAGGCAGGATGATGATCATGCAACCTTACAGTAAATGTTTAGTGTAACTGTGAGCAGAGCTCTGGGGGAATCCACAAGAGCAAGGACAGTGATTTTGCTGGGAAGGAGAAGGATTAATTTGAGATGTATAAAAGTAGCCCCACTTTGCTCCTTGGGTGTTGGGTTCTGATCCAAATTGACAGGGGGTAGGTAATTTGGAAAACAGCCATCCCTGCTTTTCCTTAAACAAGTTATCTGAAGTCCAAATCACTTCATTTTCCATGAGGATGGTGTGACAAATGAGAACAAGTGTCAGGGACCATGAAGGCACAGCTGCTCTTTCCACTTGGGTAGCTGTGATCAGTTTGAATAATGGATATTCTGTTCAGCTCCTTGGAGGGGAACTTTGGGTCTCCAGCTCCTCACTAAGAGCAGACATGCTGATTTATCATTTATTTATTGGATTATAACCCCCTTTTACAGGTAATCAATGGCTGCTTTTTCAGCTTCCTTTTCAATCACATCACCCTGGTGCAATCATGAGGTGAAACTACTCCAAGTCCATAGAGGTTTCCCTTCAAAAAGTATTTCCATTGGATTTTTAGGTGTTAATATGAGTAACTGGTGGAAGAAATAACAACCAGGGTCTGATTTGGCTGTGCACTCTGGGGTTGGGTGAGCACCCTTGTGCCCCTGCCCTGAGGATACAGTGATGGAGGGTGATGTTTTCTAACCTGCCTTTATGGCTTGGGGACCTTGGTACTTTCCACAGCTCTTCTCTGAGCACCATGCACATTGGGCTCACCCCATGCTCCTGCTTTGAGCTATGACAGAAACAACACTCATTTTGGGGCTAAACCCTACTTCTCACAGAATAATGGAGGGGGGGAGAACACACTCTGTGAGTTCTTACAGCAAGGGCTTCAAAGGCTGACCTTTATTCTCAGCCTGTCACTTGAACATCCCCTCAAATGCCTCCCTGCCCTTGAGCAGGACCCCACATGTCTCTGGTCATGGGCCTGCACAATGTTTTGCCTCCAACCCCACACTGCAGCACCGGTGTCTCTGTGAGACCCTCACTGCTCATGTGGTGCTTCCCCTCATGCAGACCCTGGGCTTTGCACCAGTGCAAACCATTACTTGGCAGGAGCCCAGGGAACCAGCTGCAAGTGACAGACCTGGAAATAAGGTGTGAACTTGCTGCATGGAGGAAGAGGGCCCTGAGCCTTTATAAGCTTGGCTCAGGCTGAGGAAGGGTCTTTTGCAGAAAGCTGTGGTGTTGGAGGAGCTGCAAGGTGGAAGAGGCTGTTGAGAGGACCTGTGGCAACTATAATGGGGAGCTCTGGAGTCGATTTGGAGGTAGGAAGCTCTTGTGGGAAGTGATGGGGACATGGTGGAAATGGTTGCTGTGTTGTTTCTTTGCTATTAAGAGCTGTGGGGTGGGTGTCTTGCTGGAGGGTGTTTTGCTGTTCTGGATGTGCTTCTCCTGTGGCTCAGAAGGCTCCAGGGTCCTGGTATTTATGTTTCCTGCTTCTGTGGGGACTGGTGTGATGAGTAAGAGACCCAAGCAATGTGATTTACATGGAACTGAAGTGTGGAGGAGAAAGTTGCTCTGTGCAAATCTGTAATTTCTCTATTGTGTTGCTTCTCCTTGATGGATTTCCTTGTTCCTTCAGCTGATACTAGGCCTGCTGGCCTCTATCTCATGGCTGTGATTGCAGGTCAGGTGAAGTGTTAATGGAAGGGAGTCCAGGTTTTTCTGTTGTACCTGTGCAGATATCTAGCTGGTCCTCCTCCCTGCTGAGGATCTTCCAGACTTACCCTTGCTTGTCTGTGAGACTCAAACTAGAGCCAAGCAAGCCCAAGCTGGTTTTGGGTCCCCAGGTGCCACTGTATCCTTGCAGAGGGTTTGTAACTAGCCTGTTCTGCACCTGAAAGTGGCTGTGAAATGATGTGAGTTATACATGGGGTCTTGTGGTATCAGTCTCTTGTGCTCTTTGATTTTTGGAGTTCCTTGGCTAGACAACAAAGGAGGTAGCCTGGATTTGGGGAGGATGTTGAAACTCAGGGATGAGTGTGACAAAGATTCTGTTCCAGAATTTGGAGTACAGCTGGAAGGGAAGGAACTTGATAAACGAGTGACACATTGCCTCTAGCTGGCCTGGCAGCCTCTTATCATCCTGCATTCATCTGCTAGCTTGGCTGGTCTGTTCAACACCTGCTTTCTTATGTGAGAAGTCCCCAAACTACCTAGGGTGTTTTTTATTTTGAAGGACCTCAGTCAGGTAAAGCAGTGATGTGTAGTTTTCCATTCTGGGCAAGGCACACCCCAGTAAATCTGGGCTAGCCATCTGCTGATAAGGATTGCCACTTGAGGCTGTGGGTGCTCTGGAGCAATGCTGCTGGTAACCAGAATAGAGGAATAGGGTAGGAGCTTCTGGGTGTTATTCAACACTAAAGTCTTGTTTGGTCTGAAATGGAGTAGAAATAAATCCTACTTTTAAGAATCAAGAATCTATTCCCAGGATACTATGGTCTTTTGGCTTTAAGACAACTGGTTATGCCTTCTAGAGATTTAATGTAGCAAAATAAGAAAATCTGGGAAAGGTCTGGAGGTAAAGACTGGATGGAAATATCTTATTTTGTGGTGTCTGTTCTTGAGAACCTTAGTTATTCCTTCATTGTAGCTTACAGCTTTGGTTGAATATCCTCAAGTGCCTCTCTCTAAGTGGTTTTCCCTGTGCCCAGTTTGGCCAGCCAGTTACCCTTGCTCCTGCCCCACTTCTGTAAGGGAACATAATTGGTGGGACCATTCAGTAACTTCTGGTTTTGTTCTAACCTGACTTTCTGTGTTATGGGTTGTGCAGCTCCTGTTTGAGCCTGATAAAGATCTTCCAGAGGTCCATTCTGACTTGATATCAAAAGGAAACACAGACCCTCACTTCTTTGACTAGTTCTAGTGTCTAATAATCCCTCTGAAGGGTTTTACTTGCCATTACAATCTTCAAAGCTGTAGATACTGCTGCTTGTGCTTCTTGTCAGTGGGCTGCAGAATGTGTTAATCTTCAATACCAGGTATTTAGTTACTAAGGATTTTGGTTTTTTTCCAGGAAAACTAATACACTGGTTTAATTTTTCATTTGCTAGAAAATAAGATATTGTATGTAGGAATGAACAACACAACCTTCTCAGCTGTGCTCTGTTCCCAATAGTCTCCATCTGCATATATGTTGGTGAAGACCAGAAGCATAATAACATTATCTTAAAGTTAGGAGCCTATTTTTCTTCCAAAAAAGCATGAGGCAGAAACTACACAACTCTTGTCAATTCACTGCATAATTGCTGGCCTCCTGTTGACTTATTGATGACTTATCAGTCTCAGATAGAAGGGTGTTTGTTATGGTCATGTCTTACAGCTGGGGGCTGAAGAGCCAGCTGCAGGGTTTGCAATGGGTAAATAGAATCAAGATCTCTGGCACTGAGGTGACAGAGTGGTGGGATGGGGTGAAAACCACAGTACTTGCTGGCTATTCTTGGGCTGTCTCCTCTCCTCTATGAGAGGATGTGGCCAGATAAATGGTGTTGCTTCCATGGTGAGAACAGTAGCATTCTGACTGGCATCCCTGCCCATGGCAGGGGGGTTGAAACTAAATGATCTTTAAGGTCCCTTCCAACCTGAGCCATTCTATGATTCTGCAAATGCCTCTTTTCCAGTCCCTGCTGCCATCTCTTCCTGCATATGAAGGACATAGCTGGCCTGAGCCCCTTGTTGCATCATTGTGACCTGTGTGCAGGAGTAGGGCTGCCCTCAGCCTTCTCCTTCATGCCATGTTAGTGATCCAAATCTGCTGGGGTTGGCTCTCGGGGTCAGGGTCTGCAGACATCAGTACTTTGCTCCATGGCTTTACAGAGGATAACCATCAGCATTTCATTGATCTGATGCTGGGGTGGCCTCACTGAAATTGGGGAAAGCTTTTTCTAGACTTGGGTGGGATTTGTAGGAATCCCTTGTTCCATTTTAATCACTTCAGACAAAAGGAGGTTATTTTAACCCAGGTCTTAGTGCACCTGAGCTGCTATATATGTATCATGTGTAATGTAACTTGGAAAATACCTACTTTAGTGAAGGAATGGATGTAGAGGTGCAGGTGTTTAAAACCTTAACTTTGAAGAAAACAACTAAAACCCACCTTGGAGTGATCAGTCTTGATTGTTCTGACCAGGACTGCTGACTCCAAGAGGTTTTTTTTTCTCCTTGAAAGTTAAGGAGAAAAGGAGAAAAAACTCTTTGGTCTTTAAGTCCTTAACTTTGAAGGAGAAAATACCTTTTGGAGTTAGCAGTCCTGATTGTTTTGACCTGGCTGTGAGGTGCCAGGCTTGATGACCCAGATGGCTTTCTCAATTGATCAACTTGCTGTCTTGATTAAAGCATCTTTTTGGATCAGCAAACTTTATATGCTTTGTACATAATGATAGTAAATAGAGGAGGAAAAGGAGCAAATGCTGCTCCTGGTCTGTCAGAGGAAAGGCTCAGTGCTGGGGAGCTGTTGCTGGAGGAGATGTCTGTGCTGTAGATCCTGGCTTGTACCCAGATGCAGAAGGATGCACATCAAGCTCTCAGAGCCATGTTTGCATAAATCCCAGGTGAAGGTGCTGGTGTTTTAAGGAACTATATTAAAATATGCCACTAGATGGCCCCAGGAAGAAGCCGGTTCAGGCTGTGGGGCCCGAGGGAGGGAGGTGAGGGCAGCTTCTAGCAGGCACCTGGCTGGCCCTGCCACAGGGCTCCTCACCTCCCTGCTCTGGGGAAGGGCTGGGGTTAGCACAGCCCAACACCATTGGTGGGAAAGAACAAGGGGAACATTTGGGGCTCCCACACAGCCTTATCTTTCACAGCACCTTCAGTTGGGTCTTGCTCTAGGGTGTAGGGGAGCATGCAGGTGTTGTACCTCCTCCTCAGAATGGCATCAGCTGCTTGTGCTAATGTTGTGTCCTATGGGAATGGCATGAGCTGCCTATGCTAGTGTTGTGCCTTATCTCAGCACCTATGGGTGAACTGGGTGGCAGCCCAGCAAACCTGGGACATGTAGGTGCCTCTAGAGCCTCTGTGGAGGTCCATATCTGAGTGCTGCAGACCTAATCAGGTTGAACAGTTAGATTCCTTGGAGCCCTGGGTAACCATTGAATCCACCCTCCACCTGAAACCAAACTAGCATCTATACCTGGAGTTCTGTTAGTCAATGAAACTGAGTAAGCCCTTGGTACCTGCTGGCCTGAATGATGGGGCTTGGGCTCAAGGTTGTTTTTCAGGGGACTGTCTTCAAGCTGGGATGCTGAAGCAAGGGAACTTTTCCTACAACTGGGCAAAGGAACTTGGAAGACTGACTTTGCAAGGGGGATATTAAATGTCTTGTTCTAGCTATAGTTGCTACTTTAATATTTAGTTCCCAGCTCATCTGGAAGGAAAGGTGGTAGCTGTGGCCTTACCCCAGGGTTAGGAACCTGCAATGTGCTTATTGCCCATATCTCAAACCTGAGCTGCAGGGAAGCAGGAGGGATATGAAGCTGTGGATGGTTACAGCTGAGTAGTGCTTCTGTCTGGGGTGCTGATGAGCTTCTGTGGAGGCTTTAATGAATGGAGCTTCACTGATGGATGAGATAGGAGAAATTGCTAACCTGGGGAAGTGTAAAACAGCAAATAGGCTGTGCCATAGAGTGAGCCTGGCCTGGTAGTCCTTCAGGAGGAAATGGCTGCTGCATAAGCCAGTTTGAAGAGGGAAACATAGGCAGGGAAAGAGCTGTCTGCAGCTGTCACAAATTCAGCGTTCTGGGACGTGCTGGCACAAAAGTCTGCACTAAAATGAGCTCTCAGAGGCTTTGCAGTGCTGCAGGCAGGTGTGAGGGCAGCCAGGGAAGGCTGGAGGGCAGGCTTCCCTCGGGGCTGCTGAGGATGCTTCCCTGCCTCACACCTTGCCCCTGGCTGGGGAAGTACCTGCTCTTCTGCAGACAGGGAAGCTGTGTCCTTCTCCCCTCTGATATGGACTTCTCCTGGGGCCTCAGGCAAGAAGCATGGCTCTTCCAAGTTGAGCTTTGCTCCTGAAGCAAACTGGAATGGGTCCAAGGGTTTGTCTGGTTTCCTTTCTAGGCTTCCTCCCCTGTTTAGTGGTATTAATAACACCTAAGGGTGTCAGAGTTAATTACTTATCAGGCTTCCAGCACTCTGGAAAAACTCTCTGCAATCTATTGTTTAAATTTACAAGATACTGCTGTCTCCTGTCTCCCAGAGGAATGAGTGAGGTCCCTTAAATGACTTTGTTTTTTGAAGGACACAAGCTGAGGCCCTCAAAAGATCTGAAGACCTTATATCTCTCTACAACTACCTGAAAGGAAGTTATAGTGAGGTAGGGATAAATCTCTTCTCCTGGATTACCAGAGAGATGACAAGAGGAAAGGGCCTCAAGTTGTACCAGGGGAGGTTTAGATTGGATATTAGGGACTATATCTTCACTGGAAGAGTTGTTAGGTTTTGGCCCAGGCTGCACAGGGCAGTGGTGGAGTCACCATCCTTGGAGGGGCTTAAAAAAAAGCATAGATGTGGTACTTAAGGACATGGGTTAGTGTCATGGTGGTGATACTGACAGTTGGGCTTGATTATCTTAGAGGTCTCTTCCCACCTTAATGATTCTGTGAGCTGTAAGAGCTCTCTGTTGTGCATGGTGATGCCAGCAGGAATTGATGGTGCACAGGTGGGAATTACTATGCTTTTAAGGGACAGTTTGACTTAGAAGTTGATCAAAGAGGAAGGATGAGGGCTCCTCCACAAAAACTCTAGCTCAAAAGAGCAAACCAACCTTCAGGTGGAAACCTCAGGACAAGCTGCAGCTTTGTGTGTGGCTATCAACTGTCAGTGGTAACAGCCCAGGACAGAGCCTAGGTCTTTCAGGTGAGAAATGCAGCTTTCACCCTATGAAGTCCATCCCTCTGCTTGATCTGGTACAACTGAACTTACTCAATTTAGGACACTTTATCCAGATTTTAGCCACAGCACAAGTATCCATTTTCTGATCTTGATACTGACAGTGTGAGCTGAGATATCTGCTAGAAAAAGAAGCCCTGAGAAGCCATAACACAGGCTTATAGAGTTAAATTCAGTTAAGAATCCAGCTCGGAAATGGATGGAAAGCCTGAAACACCTCGTCTCCAGAGCCAGGAGCTTTTTTTCTGAGCTTTGTCTTACCCCTGCCCATCCCCAAACATCACTTCAGAGCCTTTATTTTCCTCCCAGCACTGTTTCTAGGGAGCATCCTGAAAAATACCTGCTCACTGAACAAATTCCCTCTGTGACAGATAAGCTGAAACCTGCTGTTGATCTTTTCTGGGCTGGGGGTTCAGAGAAGCTGCAATACATTGGATTTTTCTTTTATGTCAGGGAGGTTTAGTTCCAGCTGAACCATAGCAAATACCTGCTGAGTCAATCTGTCTCATTGCTGCTGTGTTTGGGTAGTGAAATGCACTGCCTGACACCTGCTGATGATCTCAGCCAGGAGTTGTTTCTTTTTACCTGTGGGAGGAGGAATTTCTGGAAGGTGAAATGCAGAAGAGAGCAGCAGGAAGGATTCCTGAGCGTTTGGAGTCGAGCTGAACCTGTTCTGTGGGGTGCAGATCCTGCTGCAATGCTTGAATGTGTGCTCAGACCACTAGTTTTGTGGGATGGGGCAACTGAACCTACCAACACATTGCTGCAAGGACTTTACTCCCAGACTTTGTTAGTCTGGTTGCTGCTGAGTTTATTAGGTGGCAGTGGTGGTAGGTTTGGATCCCTTGTGATCTAGGCACCGTGGGGGATGTGTGCTATGAAATCACCTAGCTAATTGCATGGTGCATCTTGAGGCTTTTGGTCTCTTGAACTTCAGGCCTTTTAGCAATATGGGGAATTGAGGAGTTTTGTGGTGTGGGTGATGGATGCAGGAAGGGGAAGTGGGTGTTCAGTGGGCCCTTTGAGATGGAGAATAGCATGGATGGCTGTGCTTGGAGGAAATGGGTGGTGTTGCCTCCAATGGCTCATTTTGGCTCTATAGTCTGTGTCATTCCCACCCTGTAGTACTAACATGATGGCAGCTGTGTCAAACTCTTGACTGCTATGTGCATGAGAGCTCTTGGAAATATCACTGCAAGGTGAAGAGGGAATGCTTGGGAGGACAAAAAAAAGAGAGACCTCTAAATACTGACAGGACTGCTCCAAAGGACTGCTGCACGGCTGTGTTTGGTGCTGGGGCTTCTGGTTGGACTCCCTGGGGTGGGTAGGTCTGGGGCAGGAGAGGAACAGGCTGTGTTGTGCCTGGGCTGGAAGAAGGAATGCCAATCTCTGCCAACAGCACTGCTGGTGTTCCCAGGCAGGGGTAGCATCGGCTCTGGTGCTTCGAAGGGAGTTTTGGGAGAAATCTGATTGCCTCCCACCCCCTGCTTACTAGGGGTAGTTTTGCCTGGGGCAGATCCCAACCGACAGGTCCCACCCATCTCTTTGCAGATTGTTTGGAGTGGGATACAAGCTCCTTGTCATGCCACATATCCCTGTGCTCCCAACCTGCAGCCTGGAGTCAGGGTGGAGGGGGGGGGGGTCTTGCTCACCCCTTCTCTCCTGAAATGGGTATAGAAGGCTGGTCCACGAGCTGGTTGTAAATCAGTATGCACGAGGAAGGCAATTTTCTGCAAGTGAAACCTGCCCCAACCAAGCTCTGGGGGAGGGAGGAGAGCTGCAAGTGTCAAGGTGAGACGGAAGAGCAACAGAACGAGATTTAATTTCCTTCCCAATAATTTTCTCAAGCTGTATAAACTTTCTTTATTTAACATAAATACTCCCTGAAAACACATTCTGTGTCAGTGGCCCTGTGAAAACACCCCTAGTCACAACCTGTGCCTGTCCTTTGCTTGCAGCCCAAGCCAAAAACCAGCAGTTTTACATTTTGCTCTATTAACCTGAGCTGTAAATTTCCTTGTGCAAAGTCTCCCAGGCTGAGGAATGAATTTAAGTAAACAGGGTGTACAATAATAGACTTGTGTTAGGGCAGGTTTTTCAAGTGGCCTGTAACTCTTAGGGTAAGTTCTTCTAAATCTCTCCCTGTTACAGTGGAGAGTGTGTGAGCTTGTCCAGAAGGTGAAGGAAGTCATGGGAAAGACCTGGCTGCTAACCACCTAAGGGATCCTCTCTGTGGTCCAGAGGAGAGCATCCAAAGTTTGATAAGGAAAAAGGATTCAGGTCAGACAATCTCTTGCCTGGCATTTCATCATGTTTTTTGGTTCAAGAGCTCCATAGCTAGCATTTTGTCAGTGACATCATCTGTGATGCTTACAAGGCCTTTGAGCTTTCCTGCTTGTCCTGCAACATGCTAAATGCAGGCTGAAATCGGTTTTGAGAGGAGTTTTCAAGCTTAACTCCTGAGGGAGGCACCCAAAAATTGTTTGTTGCCTTGGAGACTAGGATTAATTTTGTCTCAGTATTATTCTTGGGGAGGGGAGGGGGAAGGCAGGAGGAATTTCTACTCTCAGTGTGCTGGAAAACAGTATTTTTTCAGGTTTGTGGGAATCATTGCTCTGACTCCTGAAGTTCTGCCTGCTCTGTGTACAGAGTCACTATGTTTCTGCCTCATTGCCAAGGAATCTGATGGTGTTCATAGTCATAGAATGTTTTGGGTTAGAAGGGACCTTTCAAAATCATCTATTGCAACTGTCCCTGTGATAAGCAGGGACATCTTCAACTACAGCAGGTTGCTCACTCAGAGACCCCTCTGGGGTTGTGGGGATGTTATGAGGTGTCCACATTTCCTGCTGAGCCGGGAAAGCATCTTTACTGTGAAAGCAACCTACTTAGATCATTCTGATCTTCAGCTGAAAGCAGGCTCAAGATGAACACTAGCTAGAAGTCTGCAGATGAAGAGAGACTGAGCCCACTCTGCAAGCTAGGCAGCTTTCCTACCTGATGCTTCTGCAGTAGATTATTGCTATTTTCCACATGAACTTGCAGTTAAAATGCACATCTGGTTGGTGTCTGAGTTGTCTTGTAAAGAGTACTTTCAAGTAATGATCAAGTGATCATTAGATATAGAGGAAAGGAACTTCTGGCATGTAGACAGCTCTTTCCTTTAAAAAAAGGTTGTAAGCAATAACTTTGCATAAAAGCCCACAAACGAGGGTTTCTTGAGACTCCCCCCAGTTTGGCTATGTTGTCTGGTTATCTAACCTTTCACCAGCTGCCTCTAGTAAAACTGCAGGCAAAGTGGTTTTGACTTCTGCTAAGCTGGGGGTTGAGGGGGGAGCAGGAAAACATCTTTAAAGGCCCTGATCCAGAAGTCAGTAAAACCAATGGAAAACCTCTGAGTCTGAGGGGATATTGGATCACTTTCCAAGTGTGGAGAGCACTGGAGAAAGGTTGAGCCCAGCTTGTGTTAGATCTAGAAGCCAAGGAAAATTCTCTGCTTTTGGCAGTGGGGGGAAGTCTTGGCAAAATCTGGGTCTTAGTGTTGCTGAAGCAAGTGATTGACCCAAAATGATAGAAGTTGGGGTGTAGGGGACAGAAGGAGGGCAAAGCCTTGTGTACTGAGGCACTTGAGCAGCTCATGAGCAGGACATTTCCTCTTGGTCTTTTTGATATATCCTCTATTAGATGAAAGACTGATGCTTCATGACTCCTGCTACAATATATCTATTGCTTCCTTTTGTAAAAAGTGTTTAGACCCAAAACTCCCACTTCCATCCCAGTAGGAGAGCAGGACTTGAATCAGGTGTCTTTGCAGCAGCTAGCCCCAAAAGGTGTCCAAGGAGGTTGTAGCCCTGAAGGGTGTTAGAAGTTAATGGGACTGAGTGATCCTGGACCTGCAGTGTAACTGGCAGCATAAGAACAAATCTGCTCAACTAAATGCAAAGGCCTTTAGATAGAATGGTGTTTGCTTTGGCATTCAGAAGTGTGGAGATGCCTTATGTGGAGAGTTGCTAGATGGCTGATCACCACCCACTGTAAAATTGATAGAAAGTAAGGTAGAAGTGTAGTGTAAGTCCTGTCCTCCCCCCCTCCCCTTCTTGACAAACTCTACAACTGGCTTTTTTTTTGAGGAGGAGGAGGAGGAGGGAATTCTCATGGTTTTAAGCAAATTGCAACTGACTCAGCCTGAGCCCAGGGGTAGAATGGTGAAGGCTTGATGGATTAAGTGTCCTGGAACAACTGGCTACACAGCTCTTTCTTGTTTTCTGGCTGTGAGCATCGTACTTTTGATCAGATTCTTTTCCCTACTGCTTTCCGGGTTGTAAATCCAGATTAGTCATGGTAGGGTGGCAAACAATTAATGAGGTAGGAGGTTAAGCCCTGGGAGTGTGAGCAGTGGCCTCTGGGGAGTGAATACACCCTGGTGGCAAGGTGGAGAAGCAAGGACATCTTGAGGCCACCTGCCCACGGCTTTGCTGTTTGGAAGGGTTGAGAGCCTCAGACTCCTACAACAATCCATCCTCCTGTAAGCTCCTCAGAGATGTCTCTCTAGCTGTCCCTATTAGTTATGACCTGCTTGACTGTCTGACTTCCAAGGTCCTCAGTCTTGCTGAAAGACTCAGACTTGTGTCCTGTAGCCAAAGGAGGAAGCTATGTTTGACCATTTACCATCTCTCTAGTATATCTGACCTTCATTGCTTTCTACCTGTGTGGCCTAGGTCGTTGTTACCCTCAGGATCCACTGGTTAACTGGTCTTTGAGAGCATTAGCCAGCTGCTGCTCAACAAGTCTTGGATACTGATGATCCCTACAGCAAGCTGACTTTCTTGCTTCTCTGGTCATACAAAGGTTCAAGAAACTGAGGTGTTTTCTTTCAGTTTGAGGTCTGTAACAACACTGAATGGCTTACCAGGTCTTTAGCAACCTTGAAGTGGGTTGCCAACCCCAATGTGAGAAGGCAAAGGTTTAAAATGCAAGGGGCAAAGTATCCTGATTCCCAGTCAGCTGTGCTGAGGGATGAGCAGAGGTGTGCACAGGAATGCCCACAACTATGCTGGTCTCTGGTTGAAAGCCCTTAGCAGCTGCCATATTTCTGTATCAGACTGATAGGTTTGTTCTGAAGGCCAGTTAGGCCTGTACTTTGCCAAACAGATTCTGCTGTGGCTTCCACTGTTACTACATGTCCAAAGGTGGTGTCTTTGCAAAGGATCAGATGATCATGCATGACTGTGGTTGCCTGTTACATGTCCAAGTCTGCTGAAAATGAAATTTTAAGGCAGCACTTTAAAGCAGTAAACTTGTGACCTAATCTGCTTGAGTGGGGGTCCTGAGCCTGTGTAGCTCACTGCTGGAGCTAGCAAGTGATGCTGTATGAATTTTCAGGTCATTTTGAATGAACTGCTTTGCCTGATTAAGGTGGCTTGTGAACACAGATGCTGCTTGGTGCATGGCTTTTGACATCAGTAGTGTTATACCAAGGGTGAAATTGGCCTTCCCTGTCTTTGCCTGTTGCAAGAATTTATCATCCACCTGTGCTCTGATTTAAGTATGTGTAAATCCCAAGTAACTCCATTAACATCAATAAAGCTGCTTGAATAGATCTCTATCTGAATTATGTACTGAAGACTTCTCATGTTGCTGCTAGCTATGCAGGTGCAGGGATGTGGTTGGGTTCAGCTGGGAAACATGATGCCATCCAAGTGTGTGTCTAGCATGCAAACAAGAAACTGCTGAGCTAAAACCACAATGCTCATTTAAAGGGATGATATCAGGCTCTCAGGAGAAGATTTCTCTTTGCCATCTTAAAAGATCTGAACAGGCAGGAATTTCTGAAGAGTACTTCCCTGGTCATTTGGAGGGGAAGAAAATGTCCTGTGCATTTATGGTGGAAGAGATGGTGGGCAGAGGAAGATGGGTTGGTCCCATCCAAAAAGAAAAATGGGGAGAAAAATGGTTTCTAGTCTTCATTGACCTCCTCCACCTTCACTAGACCTATGCTTTGGCCAACTGTATGCAAGGACAAAGAAGAGTAGTTTGCTTTTTAACAAGTGTTTCTTTTGTGGGCTTTTTTTGGCACACACTGTGGAAACTAGAAACACAGGGAGCAATGTTAAGGATGTGGGGTGGAGCAGTGCCACCTTGCATTGTTGTATATATTTTGAGGGACAGAGAATTCACTTGTTCTCTTGTGGCAGCATCAGAAATGAAAAGTTGCTTGGGAAAAAATTGTCACAGGAGCATGAGATAGAGGAGACTTTATCCAAGGGCTAACCTGAGCTGGTGGCTATCAACCCAAAGCATTTGGGGCTGATATCTCATCTGAACTATTTGTGATGCTGCTGGAGAACCTCATGAATAAGTTATGTGCACAAATCTTGAACCTCACTAACCTCCTTGTGACAGTGAGCTGCTGGTAGGGGGATATTTTGGGTTGCTTGGTGACTTAATGGATTAAGGTGCAAAACCATACCAGTTGGGATTGGTTTGGAGAGTATTGAAGGCAACTTTATTGGTTCTGGTGGATTTTTTCCTGATCAGTAGAAAGGATTAGAAATATAACATTTAAGGTGGTTCATTTTTGGAAGCGTATGTTCTTGTTTTGGGGGCTCCATGACCTAGCTAACATTTCAAATGTGCAGGGGAGAAAGATGGTCACTGGAAGTCTGGTTTATGGTTTATTTTTTTAGGAGATTAAGATAGTTGGTTCCTTGGGGTGAAAGGTGGCATCTCATGCAAGGAAAAGAGTTGTAACCCTTTTGGTTGTAACCTAGATGTTTTCCATCTTGGTGGAACAGGTGGAGGGAGGTTTGCTGCATGATCTCAGCTGGTGACAGTCTGGGGAGGAAGAAGGGGATTCCAGGCTCAGCCTCTGGAGAGATTGGCCACCTGTATTGCTGTGAGTCTCTAGATACTCATGATTATCTTGGCTGTTTGTACACAGCTGCTGTGTTCTACAGGTTTCCCTTATGGGCAACTTATGTTCAGACATCTGAAAATGGTCAATGGTGGGGTGGATAACCTAGGTCTTTTTTTTTTTTACTGCTTTGTCTTGAAGTTTCCACATTCCTTTGAGCTGGAAGTAAAACAAGACAGAAGATAAAGCCTTAACTTCCAAACCCAACCATGGCCTTCTCCAAACTCTTCATCCCACAGAAAACTGTAATGTTGTCTTTGGCATGAGTAAAGCATATGCTTTTAGGTTGTACTCTTTGGAGTTGGTGGCTCTTTAATGGAGAGAAGTGTTGGAAAATGTCAGTTTGCATCTGATACTTATCTACCTGCTAGGGCCCCTGAAGCAGCTAGTGTAGCAGTTGTGTTTCAGGTGTCTCATGTGCCTATTTTTCATGAACAGGTTTCCCACCTGCTCTGTGTCTCCCATGGCAGACCATAGCTGTAGGTCCCCATTGGGTATTCTGGCAGTTTTTCCCACAGGGTAATGCAAACTACCCCAGGAGATGGGAAGTGGGCAGGAATCTGTCATACAGAGGGAAGTGGAGGCCTGACTAGAAGCTCATCTACCTCTACATTTGAAATGGGTCTTTTTGGGTAATAATGCTTTTTTGTCTTGCTCTCTTTTCATTTGGGGACAATGTGTTGCAGGCAGCTTTCCTTGGGAATAGAGGGTAGAGTGGCACTTGTAGAAATGCCACCTGCAAGGCGGTGTGAAGAATGGGGACTATTAAAATGAAGAATTCCTTTCCAGCCTTAGTGCTCCTGGAGGTGTGTGCAGCCTTTCTAAAAATAACCTCCTTACTCTGACTGAAAATGGCATGCCCCAGGCAGTTGACTCCATGCAGGTCCCCTCCTTCTTTCCCTGCTTTTGAAGTTGAATGCTTATGGATGTTTTTTGGCTTATCGCAAACCCATCACAACTGGCAGTACTCCACGGTTCCAGGGCTGAGGTTTTTCTTTCTCAGCCTCCACCCATGCATGTACCTCTCAGGAAAAGATCACGTGAAACCCTCTGCCTGCCTTAAAGAGAAGATTGTCACTTCTCCCTGCCTTAAAGATCATGCTTAGCATTCATTTCACTGAGGAAAAATTCCCACCTTCTTAAGGACCTCAGACACTGGCTGTGCCCTTGATCTTGGCATCTCCTTCCTTATGGCAAACTAGTTCCTATGGCATTTGGTCTCTCCATGGAACCCTTAAGCTTGTCTTAAGGGGCTAGATCAGCTTGTGAAGAAGATGGTATTTCTTGGAGTCCTTCTGTTTAAAGTGTTTCTCTCCCAGAGTTCTCAGGGAGAAGGAAACCTGCAGTTGATACCTACTGAGATATAAGACCTGTTGCACCATCAGCAGTAGTGGCAGCTGAAGTCCCATTGTTCCTTGCTCTCTGTGGGGCATGTTAGGGAACAGATCTGGCTGGGAAATGAACTGATAGAAGGAAAGGACCTTGAGAAAATGGGGTTTGGTCCATAGCATGGCCCTACAAGTGTGAGGCTGGCACAGAAGCTGCGAGGCACTGAGGTAGGCAGTGATCCAGGTGGTGTTGCCACCAAAAAATGTAAATGGAATAACTGGGTGACTTCAACACATCTATACTGAAATGTCAGGGCTGGATATTCATGTGAGCACTAGAAGACTCTAACCACAGAGCTGGAGACTGGGAAAGAGTGAACGATGTGTGGGCCCCATTGGACCTGCCAGACATGTGTCCTAGCTAGAGTCAGAATGCTTTTCTGACCTTAGGTCTGACTGCTCCAGCTGGGCTTAGGGGAATTGTTTTATAAGCTATATTTCAAAGAGCTGAGGGAACTGGTTTCTGCACAAATGTGTGCTTCCAAGAGGACTATAACTGAGGCCTGAAGAGGTGTACAGCCTCCCAGCCAGTGCTGGGTATGGCTTCATGGGTGGAAGTTGTGTGTGCAAGCTGAGACATATGGGCTGACCACAGCTGGAATGATCTGTTGAAAATGGTTATGTTCTCCCTACTGGTTATCCACAAATGACTACCTGGTGCCCAAGGCCTTGGTCAGCAGGTCTGAGTCATTTGTGTGATGAGTAAACAGAAAAGAACCTGAGGTGGGCAGCATGGTCATGGTGTGGTGCCTTCTGAAGCAAATCTTGCTGAACAGGGCATGTGGATGATGGACTGCTTCTCCATCAAGCATCTTGCACCTCAGTACAGATTAACTCTGTCATAGCTGCTGGCTAAGAAGGAGTCCCTGGAGAGGGGAATGGGATTTCCCCACAACTGACATCCTGATCCAAGTGTGCAGGCTTGAGGCTGCAAGTCTCTGCACACAAAGGCATGCAAGGGATCTCCTCTGAATTCTTTCTAGCATGTTTCTATCATGGGTGCCTTTGAGGAGGAGGAGGGATGGGCAAGAGAGGAGTGGAGAGGTATGCAAGGTGGTTTGTGTGCTTGCTCAATGGTGAAATCTGTTTTGTCTTCTCTTTGAATCCAGTCAAGAGGTCTTGGATTTGAGAACTGGTGAATTTGAATGTTTGGCTTGGATTTCCACTTAGTGAAAAAGGAAAAGCAGTGGAGCAAGAAAGCTATTTGTTTTAGGAAGAAATCAGTGAGGTTTCTTCAAAACTGTTCCAGAGAAAGGAAGAGAATAGAGAGTGTAGGGAAAGTTAGGGCAGAGATAGTATGCAGGGTCTGACCTTCTTGGAGGGACAGTGTTTCATTGAGGTGTCTCACAGTGAAAGGGACATCCCTGCAGTGTCACCACAAAGCAGATCTGCTCTGTTCTACAGATGCATGTGTGAAAAATTCAGCAGAAGGCTTACGTGCAGGTGGAGATGGACCCAAATCTGACTTTCAATGCTTTGACTGCCCCTGTTTTTGGTGTGTTCATGGATTGCAGCTGGCTTGGATAGCTTTGCCAGACCCCATTACTGTGTCCATGTGCCCCTTGCAGCTGTAGAGATGGGTGATGTCCACAGTGTGACTCCTCTGCTCTTCAGAGGAGTTATGGTGACTGCCTTTCTGAGGTGTCATTGATGTGAATTCTTAATCAGAGACTCATCAAGATTGGAAGAGACCTCCAAGATGAAGTCCAACTGTCAACCTACCACCACCATGCCACTAAACCATGTCCCAAAGTACCACATCTATACACCCTTTGAACACCTCCAGGCATGGTGACTCCACCATTTCTCTGGGCAGCCTGTGCCAGTGCTTCATGAGACAGTATAATTCCCAGATCTACTTTGAAACTGTGTGTCTAAGAGCATTGCTCCCTAGGTCAGACTCACTGATAACATCACTGTCTCTGTGAAGGGAAGAATGTGTTTTGATGAGTGGTGCATTGCAAACAAGACAGATAATTAACAGCATCCACGTAGACAGAGGTAATTAAAGTGACAGCCACACTGACAAATAGAGAAGTAAATGGATAGGGTGATTTCCTAATGAAATGAGTAGAAATGGATATATGGACCTGCAAGATGGGGAAAATGACAGAAATATGAATTTGGCATCTTCCCAAAAGGTACTGTCAGGCTTGCTGTGCAATGATTCAGTTAAATGAGGCTTCATGTCCTAAATCATGAAGTTGTTACAGGTTGCAAAGACTTTTTTTCCTGTGGCTAGATGCAGGACTGATCCATAACTGCAGTAAGAGTGTAAATTCCTGCTCCTCTATGCAGAAAGAGAAAACCAGTGAGCTAACCCCAGAACTGTGCCTGTGACTGTAGGCTGAAGAGTGAATTACATTCAAGGCAGGGAGATTTGTAAGCAATTTGAGGAAGAGTCTAGGAAATGCATCACCTGTGCTTTAGTCCTGCACTTAGTCATGGTGCAAGGTGCAGTGGGAGTTTGAGTGTTAGAAGTGGGTTGAAGTCAGTGAGATGAGGTAGGGCTGGGATGTCCTAGCAGGGGCTAGGATGTCCTAATGGCCAAGTTGTTGTATTCTCTGTAAGTCACCAAATGACGTTGAAGTGGAAGGATAGTCCTAAAGGTGGTGTAACCATCTATTTAAGGCTGTGAATCTGATATGAAACAACCTCTACAGAAGTCCAAGTAAGGGGTACTTAAACTGCTCTGCTTCTGGGACAAGTGCAAGAATGGTTTAAGCTCACTCTTAGACAAACATGAGTTTCAGAGCTTTGGTTATACATGGCTTAGCTCACAATTCACAGAATCATTAAGGTTGGAAGAGACCTCTATGATCAAGTCCAACTGTCAACCTGTCACCTATTGCTACCATGCCCCTAAATCATGTCCTGAAGTACCACATCTATACTTTTATCTTAAACTTAGCTTGCTTGTCTTGTTGTTTTTAAATCCACTGTTCTATATGCTGAGAATTGCCTGAGTTCTTTGGCAATACTGGTCACCTTTGGAGCAGAATCTGAATGCCCAGCTCATGATCCTGCTGGTAACCAGCAAAATGCTTGTCAGTGATAAACAGGAATCTTCTAGTTGCTGTATGCTTATCTTGGTCAAGCCATTTGATGCTATATGAAGAGTTATCCCTACCTTTGCAGCCTGTTGATGCCCTGTATGTATGGCCAGCTGATTGTGCCTACAGCAGTCTTGCACATGCAGCTGTTTATGGGGCAAAACAGGGAAGCAAAAGTTCTGCTGCCTTATGAGTGGAGCTCGGGGTGATTTTCTGTGGCTTAATGGAGGAGGCACACAGTGCTCTCTGTTAAGCAGTACTTAAAGTTTATGTACTCAGGGAGGTGAAAAATGATCCTTTAGTATTAAAATGAGGTGATGCTTCTTTTCCAGAAATAGTGTATGGTGCATGTTTGGAGGGTACACATTAGTGTTCATTAAACTGCTGTCCTGGAAATTGGGGTGAACAGAGGTGCAGTGGGGAGGTACTGAAATGGGAGGAGATGGTGCAACGTGTAACTCTGGCTCACTAGCACATGTACCCTGCTGCTTGGTGCAGCTCAGAGAACATTAAAAGTGGTGCCTGTTGGGACTTGAACTTGAGTTTTATGAAGGGGTAAGATGGAGGAGGCAGGAGAAGTAGGTAAGGTAACTTCCCTGCAGGCAGCATTTCTGCTTAGAGGCTGCTTTGTTTTGGTGTGCTCTTCCCTCCTGGAGATTAATTTGCAGTGGTGGGGAAGCTTTTGAAGGCTGTAATGCCACAAGCCACATGTCACTTTGTGTCCTGCAGGAAAGGCAGATAAAACAAATAGCATGTCAAATTGTTCCAAAGATGGAGACCTGCCTCCCAGCCTGGGTGGTTATTTGCATTTCCAGAGAGGGATGTAGTAGGTGTAAAACATCCTCCCCTTGGTGCAGGGCTTTCAAACAGTTGCTCTTCTGAGGAGCTGGGCTGTCTTGTGGTGTAGACAGGCTTGTTCTGGGTCCACAGAGCTAGGACTCCTTTCCCAGCTGGGTCTGAGTCAGGCCCTGGTCATGATGATGTCTCAGCTACCCTGTGCTTGTACCTGGCACGTGGACAGTGTACATGCTGCTTGTGCTGAGAAGAAATTGGGCCCAGTGACTTCCCAAGGTCAGGATCTCCTCTGGCTTTCACTCAGCCACTGCAAGATGCTGTCCCTCTTCTTGGGTGTCTGCTCAGTCTGCATCCCTTATCTGAGGCTTTGTACAAATTGACAAAAGCTTAGAAACATTTTTTTCCCCAGTTTAAAAATTTACCCATCAGTTTTGCCCTGTTGATTCCCATCTAGACCTAGATCTAGGTATTCAACAACCAGACAGGGCAGCTTGAAGGGACAATGTAGGGTTTTGGTTCACAATTTCATAAGGATTTTTCCAGTATAGCTTTTAGACCAAAGAGTTGACAAAGCCATTCTGGATGCCTTAAGGACACTCCTCTCACACACTCTGTTTACTGTGATTTTGCTCACTTAGGATAGTATAAAGTATATGATTGGAGGTAGATGTATGTGGCACAAGTAATGCAAGGCTTGTTAATTGTCTAAGTATGGACTTCAGGAGTCTAATCCTTAGGTAAGGTGCAATGCTATCCAATTACAAATCAGACTGGTGTGCACATGCTTCTTTCTGAACTTGGCCCAAGTCTGCCTGCTGAGCTGGCAGAGGCTGCTTTATTCCAGAGTGGTGCTAGTAACAGCAGTGAATCTGTGGTTCTCATTCAATTTGACCATAAAGCAAGACTTCAGAAATGCAGGATGCAAATTTTGTCTTCAGTGATTCGTTTTGCCTCTGAGATGGATCTGCTGCCAACAGTCTGTCCTGGCCTCCTGGTCTTATATTGTCTTATCCTATGGAAGAGTGGAGGCTTTTTGTCAGGCATAGCAAAAGCATGACCTATGCCCCAAATCCTGGTGCTTTCATGTCAAAGCACAGCAAATGTTTGCAGAGTTTTGATGCCCAAATGAATTAATGGTGGGTATTAAACTGCTGTCAGATGTGCTTTGCAGTGAGGATGAAGTGGCTTAGGAGTGTTTCCTCTTACACAAGCTTGTTTAGGTGTAATGTTCCTGTAAAGAGAAGGAAATTCTCCTAGTTTGAGACCTTTCTGCAGAGGACAAATTAAGTAGCATATAGCACTTCACTTCTAAATCACATATCTAATAGTCTCTGATGCTTTAGGACAGTTTTAAGTCACTCTTTTAGCTGAACTAGGTGCATTTCATGGAAGCACATTTTATCTTTATTTTAAGGCAAGTTCTTCTCCTTAGAGAGCTCACAACTGATGGTGCAGAACTTTCCTATTGTGGCAGACTCTCATCCCTAAGAGGTATTACAAGGCCATAAATGATAATCCTTCCTCTTTTCATGAGCTTGTGCTTGTTGCTTTTCATCCTGTGCAAAGAGGAGGAAGGGCTGAGGTGCAGAAATGGTGGGAAATGCAGTTGAGGGTGGTTCAGTGGCCATGGATTGCTGTCTGTAGTTGAACTGCTTTACAACAAGCAACTGACTGATAAATGTGGGGAGAGGAAATGGATTTCCATGATGATTTCTGCCAAAATACCCTTGACCTGTCCCAGGCACTGCTAACAGGCTGCTGGCTTTTGTGGCATGGGCTTGTTTTGAGTCCTCAGTGGCACAGGGGTGTGTGTCAGTCTGTTGCCTGCAGGTGCTGGGAGGCTTCAGTGGTGCTGCTGTTAACACCCAGATCATAGAAGAAAAGGGAACAGGAATGCAAATGACTGAGCAAGTCGGCAGCAAATTTAGTATCCTGTTGCATCTTCCTTAGAGCTAAAGCCATTAACTCAGATGTGGAGCCTTGCATGAGCTTAAATTCTCTTGAGGGCTGTTCAGGTATATTGAAGGCTTTTTGCAAAACCAGGGCTCAGGTGACATGCCAGCCTTTCTCCAGGCCAATATAAAATCTTCCATGCTTGTACTGTTTCAGCTTGAAGGAAACACCTTTTGAGTGCTGGCTTAAAATATCATAGCAATTTTGGCATTGGAACTCACCTGGGAGCTTTGGGTGTGTTCCCCATCAGTGACAGCTTGAGACTGCTTTATTGTCTGCAGTAGGGATGGGTAGCTGTTGTGGAACTGAAAAGGCTTAGCAAAAATCAATACCTGTGTTTTGCTTTTAGCAGAACCACCTCTATGAAGGTCTCTTTAAGGCTGGCTTCATTTCAAAATGCAGAGAACACAGCACTGCTTAGCATGCTCCATTGGCTTTGAAATGCCTTCCCTGTTGGGCAGTGTGCTCTGATGGGAGATGATGTGGATTTGCAGTGCTCCCTGCTGCTTCTGTGTGCTTCAGGAGAAGGAAAGGAGCTCAGCTGGTCATGTTCCCTTATCTCCAGGTGTTGAAATATCCTCTTTAGGGTGATGAGGAAACACATTGCTAAGACCTGAGGCCTTGCTCTTTGCCAGGTAAATCATGTCCATTTATCTTCCATAAAATTCTTTTAAGTTTAATGTCTTAGTTCATCATGTAACACTCATCACTCCTTGCAAAACATGTAGTTACAGATTCAGTAGTAGATGATGGACAACAGAGGAGTGCTCTGCACTAAAGTGACTTCTAGATGCATGAACCTTTAGTGCTGGAGCTTATTGTTCCTATTCTGCAAATAAGTCATTAATCATACAATAAAAGCTTTGCACATTGGTGGTGTTCACCTGGAAACTCTTCTGGATTCCAGCCTCGCTTGTGGTGCTCTTGGTTCTTTTGATATTTGCTGGCACTGTGAGAAGCCTGGCAAGTGCACAAGAACTGACAGGGCTGTCTTTAAGAAAATATGGACCCAGGTGATAGCTTCAACCTGTTCAGTTTTACTGGGGCAGACTGCAAGGGAGAAGTATCTGTGCCATGGTGGAACTGGTTGTACTGTTATTGCTTTGAAGATATCAGCAAGATCTAGCTAGGGAGCTGGGGTAGAATCCATTGTTTAGGAACAGGCTGAACTATATTCAGTACAATTCAATACAGTTTGAATTGTCTGTACACAGTTTCAAGAGTTCAGCAGCTGATAGGGCTTATGACAAGATGCTGAAAGTGAAGATCCCTGCAGTGTTAGGGGGGAGCTTAAGCTGGCTGTTGAGAAGCTGGTAACATTTAACTCCTACCCTTCTGGTCTGGCAACCTCAAACCACAGTAAAGGTGGCAACAGTGCTAACTCAAAGTGCCATCTTATGTGAGGTACTGGCCTCATTCATGGGAGGAGGTAAAGTTCTTTCAGCTGGCTTACATCCACCAAGGCATTGGTGGGAAGCAGCAATCCTCACTTTGCCCTAGTTTCCTTCTATGTGGAGCTCTCGCAGCTCATTTAGAGGAATCAGGAGATATAAGTAGTGTTTATGAAACACTTGGGGATTGTGCAAAACAAATAATAGAAAAAGGAGCTGTGCCAGAGTGCTGACAATATTTACACAACATCTAAAGGCTGCCTGTGTTGGACTTTGTCATAAGGAAATACGTGTGGGTGCCAGAACATAAGCAACTGTGAAATGTGTGTCCTCCTGGCTCAGCAGTGCCATCCATGAATCCTGTGGGAATGCTCAGCCCTTGAAGCTTAAACATCATGTTCATGCTGGTTTTCATCCAAAGCTTTCTGAAGCAGGAGACCACCTCACCGCTGCTTGTCTGGAAGAGGAATGATGGACCCTCAGGGAAGCAGAAATATTTGAGGATTGCAACAGTGGTTTAAATTCAGCCCTTTTTTGGCCTTCTGCTGTTGGCTTTCCTTCCTCTTCTCTTGCACTGTAGCGTGGTGGGGTGGTGAGGGTTTCAGCCCTCTCCCGAAATAATCTTGAGGAGCTTGCTTTCAGCACAGAGACAGCATTGTTGTCCTTTCAGATGGCATCTCCTTTTATCTAGGAGGCCAAGTCTTCCTCCAAAGGGTTTAAAGTGTGAAAGTGGAAGGCTACTATTGCCTTTGGTGAAAATCTGAGAGTAAGACTACTCAGGGAGACCAACAAAATACCAGAGCTAATTCCTGCTCCTTAAGATGAGGCCTTGGATTCAGCTTCCTCATGGCACAACAGGATATCTGATGCCCTGTGCACAATGTTCCCACTGTGGGATGAGGCACATCCCAGGCTCTTTGCAGAAGGATGCTTTCTGGATTTGAAAAGTTCATGTTGACTTTCCATCCAAATGATGCCTTTTGCAGCTGACAGGCTTCATCTTTTTGGAGAACATCCCCCCTGAGATGGGGACCTGTAGTACAGGATCCCTTCTGGCATTGGGAAAGTGCTTTTCCAGGAAGAGTGGATGATGGTGTGTTAGGATTCCTGGGAAAAATATAGCCAGGATGGGTGTGTGCCACTTGTTTCTTGTGTTTGAACAGCACAGAACTTCATTTCCCCAACTATTGCTGTGCTCAGTGCTTCGTGTCATGATCTAATTAATAATCAATTGTCTGCTCCACGTAATGGTTATTCATAAGTGAGTCCTTTCATCCACCCGCTTGTGTATTCAGGGTGACTTTCAGAAGTGCATTGGTTGTGATCTAGGTCAGCATGGCATATCCCTGCCCTTTAATAGCCTTTATGGGATCAAGTCATACCTAGGATGCTTGCATGCAAATAGCAGCAGGTCAACAGCAGAGAGGCTTTCAAAAAACAAAAGATTTCCCAAATGAAAGAAGTCTCTGTGCTCCTCAAAGCTGGGTATGGGAGACTTGTCAAAGGCTATAGGGTATGCTGGGAAGGAAGAAAAGGGCTGGAGCTTGCAAATTCCTCTGGTCTTTGAGCTCACTCATATGATTTAAATGTAAGAATATGGTTTGGTTTAGCTAGAAGAGAGATTTATGGCTTTTGTAGGAGATAGGCTAAGCAGACAGATCTGAAAACCCTTTTGCATTTCAAACAAACGTTGAACATAGCATGTTTTATTATCTTTTAATTGAATGGTGTCCTCTGTCTCTCATAGACTGCAGTTGAGTGCTTGGAAGAGTCTGTTTCAAAGCTTTTGGGTTATATTGATCATGAGGGTAAATCATAAGGGACTTGCAATGAAACAAATTCATTCCTTCTGTACATTTTGGTGTACTCCTGAAGAATGAGGAAGCTCTCCTTTCCTGGAATTTCAGCAGCCTTTAGATGTTTGATCAGATCCCATGTGAGACAAAGTAGTATGTTTTGGCTCTGCATTAGGTTTTTTTTTGCTTTTCTTGAAGTTATTAGAGAAACACAAAGTCCTGGCAAGAAATGGGTTTCTTTACGTACTGCTTATTGCTGAAACTCACATCTAGGTTTCCACTCACAGTGGAAAGAGAACTGATGTCTGTTTTCAGCAAAAATAGAAGGAGGACTAAGTCAGCTCCTCCTGGTCTTCTGTACATGGGGAGGAAGGGAGGGAAATGAGAGGGAAAGTGAAGCTTGACAGCATTTCTAATCAGATCTATAGTCTGAAGATTTTATTAATCTAAATTAGTGAAAAGATCCTAAAGAGGCTGAGGCCAGCTGGAGGATACTCCAGGGATTGCAGAACCCTCTTCTTTCTGAAAGCTGGGACTTCTGTAAGCACAAATCTGATGAATTGTGTCTGGGCGTGTAATGGCAATGCAGTTTGGCAGCAGGAACTATTGGTGGATAGGACTTAAATGGACTTGAGCAATCTTTCACCCACAATTGGGTGACATGGCTAAAAACATAGAGCCTTGAGTGACAGATAAGGTCTAGTTTTGATTTTGCACAGGAAAAGCAGCAGGGTTTAAGCAGAGTATACTGAGGAATGCTTATTGTTCTGTGACATGGGATTTGCTGTTAAAGGGGTGTTGGTTTAGCATGTGTTGCCTTTATCTTCTCTGGAAGCTCATTGACTTCAGTGGGAATGAAGGACAGAGCAAGCTGGGTAACTTCTTGCCAAACCCTGCAGAGCTCAATGTGGCTGCAGCTCTGTGATGGCAGTTAGGTATTTCTCTCAAAGGAATTAGAATCACAAACTGATTTGGACTAGATGGGACCCTTAGGGGTCATCTAGTCCAACTGCCTTGCAGTGAGCAGGGATAGCAACTAAATCAGGTTGCCCAGACAACCTGACCTGCAATGGTTCCAGGGATGGGACACCTAGCACTGTTCTGGGCAACCTGGGTCAGCATTGGCATTTCTCAACAGGGGCTGGGATATAAATGGGTGGAAATGATCACATAGCAGTTCTGTTAGCTTAGAAATGGATTTGTGTGAAGTGCTCTGAAATACTAAGAAGGTTTCTGAGCTGGTCCTTCTTGGAGAAGGGAAAAGTGAACCTGGGCTTCACACTCGTGTCAGAATTGAGGTTTCAGAGTCTTGACTCTGGAATATACTGTACATTTAGACTTGAACTGACTCCAGAGACTGGAGTAGTTTTCAGATTTTAGGCTGACAATCTGGTCTTGGTTTATTGAATGTCCTTTTGGTTTCAATTGGATGCTGTCTTAAAAGTCTGGCATCTACAACTGCTGTCCAACAGGTGCTGTCTTCCTGCCTGGATAATTGCTTTTCAGCAATCCATACAGACAGACCTCTAAATCTCTTAATATACTTCACAGGTTTGCTGTATGTGACACGTGTAGTTAAGTCTCTGTGCCTGTAATAATCTCTTTATCTATGCCATGTTTGTTATTAGGATCACATCAGGAATGTATTGGTATTCTCTAGGTGTTCCCCAAGGTCTCAGCCCTGCAGGCCATGTTCTTATCTCCTGACTAACTGTGAGGAGTCTTTGTCCCATGGAAATAAAAAGGCTTAATTGCAAAGTAAATGTTGTTGGGTAAGATTAGTGACTGTGTCCTCTCTGGAAATTACCTGGGCTGAAAGCCTTGAAAATGAAGATCACTCCAGGAGCTGGGTTATGTGGAACAAGAATCTGATAGCATGAGATAACCACTGTTTAATTTTCATGACCAGACTGCTGGTTATAAAGATGGAGCTGAGGTAGTAACATTACTGGTAACATAAGGACTTGCTGCTATTGCTTTGTGACAAGCTTAATTAGGCACCATATGGATTTCTAGGTGGTTTGAGGAAAATTGGGACTAGTCCTTTTTAAAGGGACTTCCAACCTGCCCCTCCAGAGATGAGAGCTGGGTTTCAGTTCAGCTTTGCCCTGAGATTTCCAAGTCCCCAGGGACAGAAGGAGGTCTTCACTAGTTCATGGCAGTGGGACTGTGGGGAGTAAACTGGAGAAAGGAAGCTATGAAGCTTCTGTGATGTTAGTATTTAAAATAAGATTCACCTCGGATGTGATGGAGAGAGAGCATCTCCCTCCAGAGAGAAGCAACTTCTCTAGAGGATATGTTGAGCTGCTCATCCTTGCTGAGTGGGTGCACTGTTGTTACCAGATATGTTTTGTCATTGTCAGTAGCTTTTTTTTCCTGCTGGCTTAGTAAAAGCTTTTGTGGAACTACATTTCCACCCTGAAGTTTTCTGGTACCTTCAGGGTGAAACCAGAGGTTGCAATGATGTTATTGCAGACAATGGAGTGGAGGACAGACTTGGGTACACTTAGATCTGAGCTCTCTGAGTGAATCTGGGGTGTGATCTCTAGGATATACACATGGCTGCTCACCAGGAAAGTTCCTTGCTCAAAAGCTCTTAACTGATTCTCTCTTCCTTTCCAAAAATAAAGGTGACTGTGTGAAGAAAGCAGTTGGCCCTGCCACTTGATCCAGAAGAATATCTCCATTATATTGCTAGGTACTCATGTCTCTGGAGAAGCAGATGATTGCCTGCTGCTTCTGAGTGCGTGATCTGGAGAACAAAGAGCTGCTTTGCTGAGACATACAATTAACTGAACCAGGTGTCCAAGTCTCTGGACAGGATTTTGCCTCTGTAGGAAGCAGGTTACTACCTAGTGGGCTCTAACAAAGAACTCTACCCACACCAAGACATCCTTTTTGTTACCTGTCTTTATTGGTAGCTTTCTTGGATGTCTCATGGTTCTGTGCTGCCAGGGGAAAGACCAGATGCTCCCTGTTTATACATGCTTTGCTGAGGTGTTCCCTTTTGTTTTGAGTGTCCTCTTTGAAGCTTGAAATGAAAATATCTTGGAATTCTGCCTCTTAGCTTATTTTGAAGCAGTGTGGTTAGGGGAAGATGTCCAAGGTTGTCATCAATGGGCCAGACATCTCTCTGGAAAGCTGCAGGACATGGGAATGTGGTGCAAGAGTTGTACAACCATGGATGAGAGGATGGGTGGATGTGCCTCTGTCAAAGCACCATTTTTTGGGGGGGTCCATGTTGGGCTGTTCAACCATCTCTAGGCTGAACAAAAAACATTCAGACCTTTGATAACTGAATTTGTTTGTGACTTGAGTCACCAGTAGAGTCCTCAGATGAATTTTAATACCAGTTGTACCTAAGCCACCCCTTTAAATGAAATATGTCCCTCTGTCTGTATCTTTGCCCTGCAGCCAGATGATCTGTACTTCCAGTGTTGTGGACACCTGAAGGTCTGCTACTGGGGGTGTTACCTCCAGCTCTGGCAATCATGGGAATCTCTGGTCTGCTTAGTAGCTGAAGCCATGAGTCACAGTATGGTGTGGAGAGAATAGAGGATAAAACCCCTTGTAATTAGAAGCAGGGATGTTCAAAGCAGCCTCCAGCAGTTGGGTATGTGAGCCCAATTGCAACGTCTTGGCACTTGAACTCCTTGTTGTATCCGACTGCTGTGATTTCCTCTTCCATGGAGGCAGCTGATTACCGGGGCTGTCCTTTTGTCACCACCACGTATTCAGCCTCCAGGGAAGCACAATAGCCGCAGCAGCAAATTGCCTCTGCCAGCATGCAACTGTTCTGTTTGTAGTGTAGATTGCAATCGGGAGGGTTGCATTAGAGAGAAGCCAACTGAGCAGTGGTGTCCTGGAGGCAAGGTCTGAGGAGAGGCTGGGAGCAAGTCTGGTCCCAAGGCTCTTACTAAGGCCCTGCCTTTCAATACAAAGTCCTTTTTGGGAGCTTTAGTTTTACAGAACTTGAATTCTAAGCTGGTTTATGGCATCTGCTTTTCATCTCTCACCTGGGAAGCCTCTGCTGGCAGAGAAGATGGAAGAGCTGTGGGTGAGCTCAGCATGCCTTGCCTGCCTGGGGCCCTGTGCTGCCTGCAAGGAAGTGTCTAGTCTGTTCCAGCTTTGGGTGGAGTGAGAAGGACCAAGAGGAAAACACCTTGGCTTATTCTTGCCAGTGGCAAGTCTGGCAGGGTGCTATGAGCCATCTGAGCTGGGCTGTGTGGTGCCTGAGGAGCACCTGTGGTGCCACAGCTGATCTGCTCCCTGTCATGCTTCACTCCTGGCTCACCAGGAGGCTGAAGGATGCCTCTTTTCCTTCTAATGCTCTTCACCCAGCTGGGTTGCAGCAGGGCTTTGCAAGCAGTATGATTGAAAGGAGGTGTTTGTGAGATGGGGTCAGTTTCTCCTGCTGGGTTACCAGAGAGGACAAGAGGAAATGGCCTCAAATTGTACCAGGGGAGGTTTAGATTGGATATTAGGAAAAATTTCTTCACTGAAAGAGTGGTTGGGCATTGGCACAGGCTGCCCAGGGATGTGGTGGAGTCACCATCCCTGGAGATGTTAAACATATAGATGTGTACTTAAGGACATGGTTTAGTATCACAGAGGTGGTGGGTTGACAATTGGACTTGATGATCTTAGAGGTCTCTTCCAACCTTAATGATTCTGTGTTATAGCTGAAAAGTGGTCCCAAGTTGGCTTAAAGTCTGGATGAAGCCCAGTGTGAGATGGTCTTTATCATGAAGGATCTGGTCTGTTTTCATCTTCTGCCTCTTGCCTGCTCAGTGACGCAACAGGGACTTGTCTGAGGTCACGTAGCTGGTTTTGTGAATCTGCATGGAGGGCCAGCAGTCCTGCCTGGAGCTGGGAGGCAGAGCTGCAGATAAAGCATCTTATCCCTCCTGCCCCCAGCATTGCACTGTCAAGGTGATGGCTCAAAGCAGTGCCTGGAGTACCTTGTCTCCTCCCTCTCTCTTTTGCATAGCTGGCAAAGGCCCAGGGAGAACAGCAGTTTGGTGACAAGCAGGGCTGTTTGGAGCTGGCTTTCCCTGAGCACATCCTTTTATTCCTCCTCCAGCCTTCACTGAGGCAGAACTTGGGAACAAAGCACATTTTCTGACATTTCCAAGGCTCTGCCTTGCACAAGAACAAGCTTGTCAAAACCCACGTTCCTGGCAAGGGCTGAGAAGTGGGTGGGACAGCACAAACAGGCTGGAGACAAAAATCCAGCCTCAGAAAGAAACTTTCACTCTGTCCCGCGGTGCCTTCAGGCAGGGATTTGGATCTGAGGAGTAGATCCTTCATCAAAGTTTGGAAGAAATGCATAAAACTGGGAAATCTGAAGAGCAGTGAGAGCATAGCCTTAGGCTCAGCTCAGTACTGTATAACTGGCATTACAGGTCTGGCTCTGCAAAGCTCTTGCTCTCGCTCCTGCTCCTCCTGGGCGGATTTACTGCTGGCTGTGAACAGGCTCCTGTTGGAGAGTGTTTTCCTCCCTCCCATGTCACTCACAAGCAAACCTCTTCTTGGGTCTTGGGCTTACATTGAAGTCCAGACCTGAGTGGTGAGGAGCCTGGATTTTTCCCACACCTTGTCCCTGACTTCTCGCCTGTCCTGCACTTGAGTTCAATGGAACAAGGTCACTGTCCAACCTGGTCTACTGGCAACTGGAAATAACTTTGGGCTAAATATAGAGGATTTGGGGATGCTGTGGTTTTGCCACCTGAAGGACAAAAGTGTGATCCTTTCCTCATTTCTTGGTTTGAGACTGGGTAAAGGAGAGGGAAGCTAAAAGTTGTCTTTAATATAGTCAAATCTCAGCGATTCACTCCTTCCTCCAGCCTTACAGGATCAGAGCATGAGATGACAGGCACTGACCCAGTACGTGTCCCTGCTTTCCCTCCTGCAGAAGTTCTTCCCATTCAGCAGCACCCAAGAGCAAAGCTGACCTCTTCCATCCTGCAGAATAATTGTCTGCAGGGGAGGATGTGAGGAAGGTGCTACTGCAATAGAATCAAATTCACTCTGACCCTTACTAAAGGAGCCAAGAATGAGGGCAACTAAAAGGAAGTGGAGGTTTTTTGACCCTCCTGAGTATCCTAAAGGTCTTTGGAGAGCTGTAGAGCAACGCAGCTTTGCCTGGGGTGACTTCCTCTCTCTTCCCCCATTTCCAGTCCTTTGGCCTTCCTGTGGAAGGTGTTGGGGAACCAAGCCACTTTGTTTCCCTCTTGTGCAGGTAAATCACCTGTCCAGAGGCAACACAGGTGACAGTGTATAATAGAAACCTCCTTCTCCACCTACAAGTGAAAACCTGTTTGAAATAAGAGGATTTTTTTCCCCTTTGTGTAGCAGGGATAGGTGAAAAGGGTCATCAAAAATACCAGTCTTTAAAACCAGTCTTGTCTCATCCTCTAAAGAGAGGACATGATGTTTTTTTGCACAGTTGTTTACACTATATTCCTCATGGGAAACTGAATGCAAGGTTGATTGACTCTCTACAGAGTTGGGAGGGAAATGTAGATGTTAATGTGCTGGTTAAGATGAAAGTGCCTCAGCTCTTCAGATGGGCAGATGAACTTGTGCCTGTGAGCATCCTCCTCTCTTTCCTACAAATTCCTCTACTGTTTGTAAATTTATTAGATTAGAGTTCATTTTAGAGTAATTTGCAGTTTTCATGAGTGCAGAGAATGTGTAGGAATATAACACTTGAACTGCAGAGAGAAACTTTGATTTGTAGATGCATGGAAAAGCCATGTCCAGGAGAGCTTATATGGGATGGATATTCAGTATGTTAACTCCTGCTAGGTTAGGATATGGGTCTGCTCTTTCTGGGGTTAAATCTCAAATTGTGCACTACCAACAGACTGGGATTAGGTTTGGATTTAATCTGTTCTTTAGACTTTTAAGTTGGACTTACTCTGCCACGAATCTGAAGGAGCAAAGCCCTTTGCACAAAAGGGATCATTTCGAGTTCACTGAGGACCACGTAATGCTGATGCTACTAGAATTAGAAAGTCAAAGGTATCTTTTCAGGCCTCTCTACCATGGAAAAAGAGCAAGTCATCAAAATAGGCTGGAAGAACAGGCAAGGTCATGCACAGCATAAGAAAGGCTTTGAATGCTGCTACCATCCCTGGGAGAAAGGTTAGGTCATACCAGCAGTTTGTCACTCAAGGTGTTTAAAACTGAGCAACTTCTACCTAGATCACTGTTTGAATGTGGTACAATGGTGAAGGGGTCTTGAGGTCTTAGGAAAATATCCTCCTGTACATGAAACAAGTCCTTGGAGTCCTTTCTGCCACCTTTATGCCCAGGGCAAACATCTTTCTAATTGTTATTTCATCTCACTGCATGTACAAGCTGTGCTTTTTACTAAACTATCAGATCTGGCAGACCTGCAAGGAGGCTTTCACCACTGGCTCCAGTCCCAAGCCTTTCCCCTCAGCCAAGGCAACACCTGGGTGTGGTTTCAGCACCTCTCTTGTGGTCCTCATCTGCTGACCTCCTTGGAAAGCCCACAACATGCTGAGGCGGGACGGAATAGGTAAGGTTCCTTGCTCTGCTCTGTGCCTGTGAAGGCATGTTCCCAGCCTACAGCACTCCATCTCCCCTCTCTGTTGGAGACCTGATGCTCCTCCAGACGTGGTCCTTGTTGTGGCACTATTTGACAAGCCTGGAAGGACCCAGCCTGGGGTGGTGTCCTTGAAGAGGATGGCTTGTTTTTCCTGCAGTGGGCAAAACTCACCTGTGAGGTGCTGTGCAGTGCAAGATGAAACTGTTGCTATTCAGGAAGAGACTAACACTAAAAGTTTTGGCTTCTTGATGGCTCTGTCAAAAAGCAGGTGGGAAAGAGACTTTAATGTGAGATTTAAGAGGTGCTGCAAGTCTCTGCTACAGGAGGTGAAGACCCAAGTTAGTCTTGAAAAGAGAGGGGAAATTGTGCAAATAAACATGACTTGGACATAGCTCCATATCTTCCTGTCCCTAAGCAACACGCAGATCATGCCAACATCCCTGGGAAAATGATTCTGGCTGTCCCCCTCGGACGAGGTGCTCGGTCTGGGGCCACTCTGGGTGCAGGTGCTGGAAGGGGCTGTGCTGGCGAGCCTGCAGGGGGAGCAGTGACCACCAGAGGGCGCTGACAGGATGCGGATTTCGGGCAGATGCCGTCCCGAAGCATCCAACTGCTGCATATACCAAGAAAGGCTTTATTCCCCCATTCCACCTCCCTGTAATCAGAAATCAGCACACTGTAGGTTGAACCGGGGTCGGAATGATAATCCTTCCCCCGGTGTCAGTGCCTACTCGTTTTCTTTTGTACAGGGATATTTTTCTTCCAACTCGAACCTTGGCAGCTTGCATAGTCCTCTTGTGGTTTGCTCATCTTCCTCCAGTGCATCAGGGAGTCCTGCTGAGCTGCAGCAGCACAGGGCTTCAAAGGAGCATCCTTTCTGTGTCCTGAATGCTGGAGATGGGACTCTTAACTGAGACAAAAGGGATACAGAGAGGGGCCAAACTCAGGCAGATGGCTTTATCTTGCTTTAGGTGTAGGATTTGGGTGTGTTTTGTCCTTGTTGCGAGGCTGAAATTTCTGTCTGGTTTCTCTGAATTTTTCAAGCGGGAGATACTTGGTTTTCTGGTCCAGAATGGTGGCAGGGATGGGCTTCCTTAAGAAGTAGCTGTCTTGCCTGTAGAGGAAGGTGCTGTGGGAACATGTCCTACTTCAACTGAGCTTCAGTGGAAATTCAGAAACAGTTTGAAATTGAAGTGTGCATTTCCTCCTTCCTCTCTGACCTTGTTTTTAATCTAACTCAATTTTGTTTGAATTTTTGGATGACATCTTAAAATTAAAAAAATCCATCTTGGAATATTTCAAAATTTCCATTCTGGAATGTATTTCAAGATTTTCTATTTTTCTTTTCAACCTGCAATCAGGAGGAAATAAAATCAACATCCTGGCATCTCTTTTGGAGACAGTCCTGTTTTCTGATCTCTCCCTGACAGTGAGTTTCTGATTTTTCTGGTGTGTTGGACTGGGATGATGGCTTTGCTGTGCTGGAACTCATTCCAGAGCACACTCTCAGTTCCTCTGCTTGCCATTGATTGCTGAGGCCAAGGCAAACCCAGATGCAGGGTTTGAGTCCCCCTTGAGAACAGATCCACACTTTGAGTTCTGCAGATGGGCTATCTCTCAGAAAACAGTTTTATACCTGGCATCTTTTTTTTCTTACAAAAGAGCCTGTGAGCTGAGGATGGAGCAGGGACATTGCTGAGAATTCACAAGTTTAGAGAGGCAACACTGTTAACCTTTATATTACGAAGTGTATTGCACCAAAAAAGTGAGTCCTCCAAGCAAAATACGAGCTTAGACACTGCTAAACAGCAAAAACCAGAACTGCGGTGGAGTGCAGAGCTTAAAGTCCTGCCCGGTCCCAGGCAGTTCTCCTCCTTCCCCTGCTGATGGCAGTGCTCTGACTCCTAACCCCAGCGTGCAGAGAGGGACCTTGCTGCAGCCCAGCAGAGACCTGAATGAGCTTGAGGATTCAGGTATGGCCCAGGATAAACACTTAAAGGAGAGAAACATACTGCACAATGATCTTAAAACTAGTGTTTTTCCATAAGAGCTTGAGGCTGAGAAGTGGTATATTTTTGCAGACTGAGATTCTGAGTGACCAGAAGTACTGCTTGTAGCCCTGTGCTCACAATCTCTTTTCTTCACTTCTCCACCCAGAGCTGAAGGCTTCATTGCTAGATGCAGCCTGGCAGGGCTCAGCTGGCTACTAGGAGTTTGGGCATCTGAGATTTCCCTTAGTGATCAGCTTGATTCTCAGCTGTTTCAGCTCAAACCTCCCTGGGATCAGCAACCCCACACGAGAGCTCTGGGTCATCCTGCAGGGAAGGGGATCCTGGCAGTGCATTCTCACATCTTCCTAAAAGGAGTTAGGGAGAGGGAGGGTGCCACAGAAGAGAAGTGACTTGGCTTTGTTGACTGTCTCATGTCCATAAGGAATATATCTTTGAATCAAGTTTATTCCACCAAAAATATGGCACTCAGTTTGGAGAAGTTTGGTCAGTTTGCTGGGTTTGTGTAAAACTCAGGACAGGGGTCTTCTGCAGAGGTCTTTCTTTTTCCCCCAAGGTATGGATCCTCAGTTCCCAGGTTGCAATACCTTTCTCTTCAATATTATCCCTTATCAAATAGTATAACATTAAAGCAACCCTCTTCTCAACTAATAAAACAAGAAATGGGGATCTCACTTGTAAATTATCTCTGGTGAAGCTTTGGTAATCTAATAATACTGAAAAAGAATTTTTTTTCAGTTAGCCAAATCCAGTACTTTCTGCAAAGTGGCAAACAAGCAATTGAAGAGAGGACAGAGTCAGCTCTGAGTTGTGAGGTTTAAATCAAAACATGCCCTCTTAAAAATATCTCAGGGGCTTTAGAGGCCCTGAGAAGGAGGAAGAGCGATTCATCTGCCTTGGGTTTAAACTGGTGGCTTGGGCTGTTCAAAGAGACAGCATGTGTGTGGGAATACTTCCCCTGGTAAATGAAGATATTCACTCATCAAAGCAGGAACCTGCCAAACGTGTGTTGCATCAAGGGGGAAATTCCAGGCATTCTTGGGGAAATTGCAACTTTGAGACTGCAGAATCGAGCCTATACCTGGAGAACTGCTTGTGGACCATCATGGGAGTCTGTGTCCAGTGCATGAAGCAGTCTTGAATGAACAAGAGAATGATAGTGGGTTGTGATGTTCCTATGTGAGGAGGGAAGGAGGCATTTTCTGTTCCTTATGGACTGGAAATTGCTTCCCAGCACAGTATTGCAGTCATACTGATAACCACAGCTCCATCTGGCCATCAATTTTATTCATATAGACCCCAACACCACTGGGATTCTGCACATATAAGCAGCAGCAGTGTTTTAGCTGTTAATTGGATGGGTAAGTTCCCCTCTCCTATGGGCCAAGGTGAACTTCCCATTGACCCCAAAACTGGTTTCTGGAGGCTGGAATAGAGCCCAGGGTGCTCAAGCAGGTGGCTTTGACCAGTCTTTGCTGCACTTGGTCTGCGGAGCTGGTGGGCTGTGGTTGCTTCCAGGCTTTTTGGAATCATCTGGCCAAAGTGGGAAGGATAGATCCCAGCCTTGCTGATATTGGTGGCATCCTGGCTCCAGCAAGATCACCAAGCCCGATTCTTTGGTGCTGTAACAAGTTTATCCTTCCCATAATTCCTTTGACATCCCCTTTGTGGGAAAGGGAGAAAGTTTTGTGCTTTCTGTGCAAAAGTAGTATTGGGCAGCTCTTGCTTTCTGTTTTTTCTGCTTCAGTCTGTTGCTGACTGACTTGTTCTCACAGCCACCTGCATCCTCCTGTCAGTTGGCAGAGACACATTTTTGTTTTGCATTGAAACCACCTGAAAAACCCAGCCAAGTAATATGTAGATGCAACTGGACAAACAGCCCCTAAAAGAAAGGAACTATAAGTATTTCATCATGCTGTAGGAATGAATAGAAAAGGGGACAGCTAGGTTCACATGTCATGAGCAGATGCCCAGTGATACTGGAGATGGGCTTGTCAGGTTGGGAGCAGGTCAGGGCTGTACCCTGTTGTGGTGCCATATGGTTGTCATCTGAAGCCTCACAGCTATTTTATCAGAGTTTTCCTTTAGAAATGAAAGGAAACCTTCCAGGTGGATTGCCTTTGTCTTGGGACACTCTGGGTCATCTGTATATGGTGGTACCAAAAGTGTTTGCTCCTTTGTGCATTACCTGCATGGCACGGAGCTAGGGCAGCCTTGCAACCACAAGTGTTGACTATTTTCTCCACTTTGGCAAACCACTGGAATTCAAGCAGTGACAGTTGTCAGATGAGTCTTAACATAGATCTGATCCATGTCCTCTACCTCCCCTGTGGCCTCTCTGCTCTTATAAACCTTCTTTTGTCCAGGTCTTTGCTGCTTGTGGATCTCCTGGCCAGCCAAAACTTGACCTAGAGAGCAGCTCACTACTGTGCTTCACAAGAGATGAATAGTGTCCCTCTTGCCTGTTCACTGCAGAAATATTCCCCTGCCTTCATCTGCCCAGTAGCCTGAAGTGGCTTTCCAAATGTGTTTATCTGAAATTCTTTACATTTTTACCCTGTGTCTTGTGCATGGGAAGCAGCTGGGCTCTGGGCTGCACGGCACTGAAATCAGTGCTCAGGGTACATCTGGTTGCTGGTCTAGTGTGGACTTATCTAGAGGAGACAACCCTGTTGAAGGAAGAAGAGTACAGAAATCAGGCCAGTGCCCTCAGTGAAAATGCAGGTGATAAATGTTTTCCCCCCCCATGATTACATTCCTCTTCTGCCATGTCCCAGCATTGCTAACTAATCCCTCCTAGGAAGAAGGGAGCAGGGAGCTGTAAATTACAGCTTGGCTTAATTGGCTGGTGTGAGTTTACTGAGAGGCCAGGCTGGGAATACACAACATATCTTTATGTAGAAGCAGTTATTAGCAGGAGATGCAGTGAAATGGAGGGTTTCAACCAGTTGGTGTCCTGTGGTTGGATCCTCTGGTGTCTAAGAAGGTGCAAACTCCAACTGAAGCTTTTCCTGCTGTTGGGGCATTCTTAATATTTCTCTCTCCCCTGTGGATTCTCCAGTGTCTAATAATATTACTAATAAGCTGCAACGTGAGCTCAACAATTTCTTTCAGTGTGGGCATTAACAGGGCTCAGGGGACTGGAGAGAGCCCTATTTTCATAAAACTTATAGGAACTGTAAGACCTCTGCCTCCTCCACCAAGCTGGGCTGGAATTGGCCAACAAATGTGGAAGTTATTGGAGACAGGGGAGATAAGTATGTTTATTTTATTTATATTTTATACCTATAAGTATCCCATGTGCAGACCGATTGCATAAACCTCATTTCTTAAGAGACCAAGCTTAAACCTTATGTTTGTCTCTCTATTGTAATAAACTGTCTCCTTTTATTTACCCACCTGTAGGGTTTGATAATTTCCCCTTTTCCTCCACTCCTCAATTTCCCCATATCCTGTTCCCAAAAGAGCTGGGGCCCTTCCCAAGGGATTATTTCATGCTGTTTCCCAGGAGGTCTGCCTCGGAGGATGCTGATATGTAGGTGCACATATGTTTTGCTTGTAGTATTTGCTCAGCAGTGAGAGGGGAAAGAGTATATCCAGAGATATTCTGCTCTGGTTTTCCCCAAAGGCAGTTCAGATCTGTGTGGTTTCTTTTGAATCTGTCAAAGGCACCTACACTAAAAAAAAGATACTGAAACAGTGCAAAATAGGAGCAACAGGAGAATTTTGAATGTTCAGTCCAGCAGACCACTTTAATTGACTTGGAAAGGATCTTTCTTTTGGGGACTGATGTTTCAGATGACACCTGAAGAGAAGCCAGCAATGCTGTTTGAGAATTTGAACCCACCAGTCAATATGCTTTTCATGCTCCTGCAGCATGTGTGTGCACACAAATTATCCCCTCACACCCCCAACGTTATGTACATGTTTGCCTCTCCCAGCATTCCAGCCCGCTTGGGTTGACCTTGTCTCTCTTGGTGATTTAGGTTTTAGAGAAGGAATGGCTAAGGATTTGCTTTGACATTTAAAGGCAATCCAGGTAATTGATAGCCCTGGCAGCGTCCATCTCTCCCCCCATATATCTGCACAACAGTATCTATTTCTGACGTAGCTGACACGCCATTTCCTTTGGCAGCCCAAGGGCTGCTCATCTTTAAATTAAACTCGTCTCCGACCCTTCCACTCTGTGAGCTGTGCAGAGGCAGACACTGGTGGGGTATATCATCTGGAGACTGTGCAGGCATATTTGGGCAGGGTGATGTATTATCAAAAGGGCTCTGCGTTACTGCGAGCTGGAACCAAAACAAGCTCTAAAGTATTAACTAATGACATGGGAAGTCCCTTAGGTATCTAATCACCTTTAATGTTCAGATTTAGAAGACAACTTTAAAGGAAGAAAAAGAGATTAGCAGGTCAGGTCAGAGCACCCCTTCCCCCTCCCTCTGCCCCCAAAATACAATTGGCTTTTTAAAGTCAAAACCAGATTCATATTTCACCTCATCAGTAAATACACAATTAAAACCCAAGCCCTAGAGCTTGGATCAAGGAGCAATGCTTTGTTAAAGTTTGGAGGAGTTTGAACCTTTGGCTTGTCTCAGATGGGTGTTGGGGTCTGGAAAGACCCCTTTCTGAGGGCTTGAGCTGAAGTTTGGTCGTGTCTGGCTATAGGGTAGGAAGCCCCTGCAACATGTCAGCTGCAGATCCTCTAGGTTTCTATGCACGTAGACTTCTTGATCTCAAAACTGTGTCGTGTTAATCTTGGTGGTATGTTTACCTTGTGCCACAGCTCCCTACCTGGACAGAGGTGTTAAAGGACATGCCCATCTCATATAGGAAGTCTGTGCAGGGGGAAGGAAATATTGCTTTGGCCTCCCAGGACTCTGGCCAGCATGTGGCTTGCAGAACTGGCTCTGTAGAGTAAAGCTGTTGTCAGTAAATTCACTTTCTGCATTGATGTAGACCCTGTTGTATTCTTTTGACTTAGAGCCCTACAAAGCCTGGGGTGAAGGCTTTCAGCCCTACCCTTTACCTAGTGGGCCAGTCCCTGCCTCCCACACCAGTCTCTCCACAGCTTTGAAGGAGAGGCGGTTTAGGTTTCAGCTTCCACGTGGGAATGTTGCTGCTATTTATGGCAGGAGAAGGTCTCCATGTGAAGCATGGGGAAGAAACTCCAGAGCTGGTACACCAACCTTGAATGGCATCTTGGGGAAATACCAGCTGAGAGTCAAGAAAGAGGAAAGTCCTTGTAGATTTGGCACAGATGTTCCTTTGGGTAATTATGCAGTTCAAGAATTGCCCCACTTGGCCCCAGCTCAAGAACTGTTGCCTCCCCTACACCTTAGCTGTAGGTAATAAACCCAGCCCTTGCAGATTCAGTGTTGCGATGGGAGGAAGCAGGTAACAGGGCTGTAGGTGACATTGTGAAGCTGTTCAGCCCATCCTTGGACCATGGGCAGCAAACTCATCTCACATGATGCTAAAACACACTGACCTGAAATGTTTTTCTGCTTTGATTTTGCAGAAATGTCAGGGATTGTAGCCTCTGTCCTCACCCCAGTGAGGTCCCTTACAGTGCTGATTCCAGTTTAGTACTCAGCTTCAGATTGGGATTTCAAAGGAAACTGAATGAATTTTGGTGTCCCAAGTCCTACTGAACTTTGCAATGTGGATGTTCATACTTTCTGGACCTTCTGACAGCAGTACTTGAGACCTTGGTATTAGCCACATACCTCAGCAAGCTTGATCTAAATGTCAGATTTGCAGGAATTAAGGTGACTTCAGAAGCTTGAATTCCACTGAATTCTGATGAGTCCTCCAGTAGTGCTTTGGCACCTAAGTCATAGAATTGGGGTTTCTGGGTGTTTTTCCTTCAATCCTTGCCTCTTTTAAGATGGTCTGAAATGCTGAACTCTCTAGTGTTTTGGAAAATTAATGAAACCTGGAGATGCTCAGCATCCCTCTAAGTCAGGTTCATAATAAAATACTGAATTAAAAGAAAACTTTTCTCACTTTCTTGGTTTTACTCTTCATCTATCTTCAAAAACTGTTTAGGAAAAAACCCCAGTAACTTTGTTATATCTTCATGTCATTATCTGGTTTTGAGCAAATGATTATTTACCTAGCTTAAATCACTACTCCTTTCTCTTGAGAGTATAGTCCAGATTAGGGTAAGACATGATACCTCTGGAACACAGAAGACAGTAGGTATGGGAGCTGGCCTCAGGCAGGAGGTCAAGCATGGTGGAGAGAAATAAGACCAATGTCTTCTCTTTATTTAAAACAAAACACCCACACAATCACTTCCAAGAAAATAAAGCTGTGGAATTGTTGTCCAAGGGTATGGACACACTCAGGGGTTGTGGTGACATCATAAGCCACTGGAGTGCTGGTCTCATCTCATTTGTTATGATGTCACCTCTCTAGACATCTATAACTTTACAGTTTGTGGTTCCCAATCATTTATTGTTGTTAGATAAATACACAGCTGGGGGTGGGGAGGGGGGGGTTGGTGACATCATGGTAAACCATGGGAGTGAAGCCTGAGTACTTTCTGTTTGTGTTGCTGAGCTGGAGCCTGGCAGCATTCCCCATGCTTGTGTGGTCGCCCTGGTTGAGTGATGCTGGTGGGAAGTTATCCTAGAACAAGGAATGGGAAGTGCTTGTGTGTTCCTCTCCCTCTTTTCTACTGGCACTTGTGAGCTGGTAGTAGCATTGTGGTGCCAGCTGGGGGTTGGTTCGCCTGAAGGGTCAGTAAGAAGTTGGAGATGTTTTCTGGAACAGGAATTGAGGGCTGTAGCAGTCAGCACACAGTGCCATCCTGCTTGGAGCACTGTGCACTCAAGCTCAGAAGAAGGCAGCTGGGAAATGGGGCTAGTTCAGGGCTTTTCTAGTGCCTTGTGCCTATATTCAGGCACAGAGATAGGAAAGACATTTTGTCTGTTTGATCTGTTAAAATGGGCAACCTCAATCAGATACCTAAATGGATAAGAATAGGTGATAATGGCTTTGGAAACATGGGTCAAATTATTATCCCTTTGGCAAGATGCTGAGGGGATTATGTGAGGGATCCAAGCACCACAAGTGGGTGTCCATGTTGGATCACTGACACTGAGCTGATCCATCACAGACTTGTGCTCCCTGTCCCTCCCTTGGGAAGAGGAGATGAAATAAGCCACTGAAAGCTGGTTGGCACAGCTGCTGCCTTCATGCTCTGCTGGAGCTCAGCCTACTTTCATGCTTCACTTTTGATTATTGAAGCCCAAATTGTAATGGGAGATGATTAGAGTGGCAGAGAGCTGATGTTGCCCACCTATGTGAAAGGCAGTGTAGGGCTTTACTGGGTGGGCAGCGGATCTGATTTGCTGCCAAAGTGGGAGAGGAAAGGAATGGTCAGATGCCAAGTCAGTAGAGGCTCTGAGAAGGACTTTAGTAGGCAGATTCCCAGCTACATTTGCCAGTCAGCCACTGGTTGTTGCTTTTCTTTGAGTGTGACTCTGGGTTGGAAGGACTTGGAGCACAACCCAGGGGATACAACCCAGGGGATAATATGGTCCCAGCTCTGCCCTTGCCTTGGTAAATGGACCCTAGAGAATATGGGCTGCTCTAATGTGAAGGCACCCACCTTCCTTGGCGTCTTCTATTACCATGGACATGTCTAAGAAGGATTTGTTTTCTCCAGAAGTAGTCAGTAGCATGGGAAAAATTGGTGGCTTCATAATGGAGTGTTCTGAATGACACTGCATTAACATCACTCCTTGAGCTCCTGGAGGACTGTAACACTAGCATATCACATGCTACTGGACCAGCCCCAGGGATGTCTGCATTCATCTCCCTGCATCTCCTGAGAGTGCTGTGAAAACCACACTGGTCATGGTACAAATATTCTCAGTATTTGAAGAAGCACAAATATTTTCTGCTGCTTTGTGCCAAAAACAACGAGGGTGGTTGAGGGCTATTTTGTACTGCCACCTCCTTGCTATAGCAAAGGCTGGAGTTCTTAAATAGGGCCTTACTGCACTGTTATTGTGGTTCCTATCACTTGCTTTTCTCTTTCTCTATCTGCCAGCAAGCTAGATTCAGCCACAGCACTGATTTGGGGGCTAACCAATGCATTAGTCCATCTGTCATGTGTCTGGGCACAAACGCTCTACTGAGCAAGGCTGATGAAGGTGGGGATGACATTGGGCCATTTGTTCTGCCTGGTAGATCTGCCTAAATGCTGAATGGAGGCATGGCAATCTCCTAGGTTCCCTGTGTGGATGGAAGATTGCACTGGTGATATGATCAGTGCCAGGAAGGGAATACTTACCAGCCCCATCTGCCCCCAGCCCCCCATAATCTCTTCCCCAGAAGAGAGAGGTCCAGCTAAAGGTTTTGGCCTCCAGAAGCTGGGTTGGATGGATTCAGGACAGGTTGCATCTGGGTCTAGAAGAACCAGTAGAAATCTTCTGGTCCTCAAGCAGTGAATGTGCAATGCAGAGCTCTCTGCAGACTTAGCAAAAGGCAATAGTGGAGATGGATGAGACTCTGTGAGAATGTTGTAAGGTTCAGATAAAATCTGCAGTTCTCAGGGCAGGGTCTCTGCGTGGTGGCGTCAGGGGTAAATGAAGTTTACCCACTTGGAAGGTGAGTGACATGCTGTTTATCCATTTCTCAGCTACACCAGGCAATGGAAATAATTTCTTTTAATATTCCATCTTGACATGGGGCAGGAGGGGAGAGTGACCCCACAGGGGCTCAGGAGCAGGTGTATGGGGGTCACAGGGAACTCCACCATTCCCATGGCACCGGAGGGGTCTCTAAGCTTCCTGGGAAGACTGGAGAGTGGTTTTTCACTCAAAATTTATACAAGGCTCTACTGCTAAGAAGAGATCTGAACCCCCCTGAGTTATGTTGTGCACTGTGCAGAGAGCACCCTCACTTGTGTTCTCTCACTGCTGGCATCTTCTCTCATAATCATTCATCCTCTCTATAAACAGATTTCCCAGTAATGGTTTTCATTTTCTTTGAAGTGTTCCATTCATTCTGCTGCTCTGCCCATTCGTGTGCTCAAGGTTCCTTGAAAGGAAGACAGACACAAACATCCAAAGTGCTTGAAATATGCTTGCAGGGGGAGGGGATGGGCAGAAGCATTTCTTTTTAAATATATCTATTTGAGGAGACTTTCATCCTTTTAACTTTTTTTTTTCCCACTTAATTATCTTTTTGAGTTTTTGGGTCGCTTTCCCCCCATAGAGATCCCAATGCAGCATGGTTTTTAAATTCCACCCCCTGCAATCTGTTCCTGCTGTTTTAAACTATTAATAAACTGAAAGCATGTTTTGAAGGTCGATTTAATCCAGCCCAAAAGTTAAGCAGGTGCTGAAATGGTTTACCGATGGGGTACCTTTCTGAACTGGGACCTTCCAGGCTAAGACATGACTGTCATCAGGGCTTGGTGGTTGCTCTCATGCAAATAGAAATGAGCAATATTTGGCTCTGAAAATCAGGAGTTGTATCTCTTTCCTGTGAGGGCAGGGAATTGCAAGGAAGGGCTGCTGTTCTTCTTTAGGGCAGGCATAAACCTCGAGATGATGGTGTGTGGTGGCATGCTATGCCCTTTAACGCTTCACCTGCATCAAGATCTCTTTTTCTGTGGCAATAATGGCCTAGATTTAGGGTTGAATTGGTACAAATGCTGCTTCACTTTGTCCTGATGTCCTCTGTCATGCCTCTGGGGTGTCTGAACTTCCCCCAGTTGCTTCCTCATGGGGCCAGCCTTCAGCAGTGTTCCTCCTTTGGTTGAAGAAGGAGGTTGCTTTAACCCCAGGGAGTGGTGTTCAACTTATTCCAGTTCAACAATAAGGCGATGGCTTGCAGTTGCCTCTAATTACTTCCTCATAGACTTGTTCCAGTGTAAGGGGAGGCTTTAGGATTCTAATCAAAATTAGAAGCTTGCAGACTTCCCAGTGGAAACTGAATTGAGTTTTAGAGCAGGGATGAGACCTCAGCCTGGGCAGAACGGCTGCTCCAGCTCTTGGGCAACACTCCTGTAAGCATTCACAAAAGCAAGTGCCCCGAGCAAGTTCTCAGCTGTGCTTTTTCTCTCGACACTTGGAATTTATGCCCATACAATCAAGATTGGGCATGGCATTTGGGACTGTTTGTGGCCAGCTTGAGGGCTTGGAGTTCTTTTTAATTATGGTTATATAGCTGTGGACTGGGGGCTTGGTGTATGGGAGCAAGAATGGGTTTGTTCTTTCTCCACCAGATTTTTGCATTGAGTTGGTTTTTATTAGGACATGTTTGGCTTTGATTTTGGATTTATATGTTGTTCTGTTCTATCAGGCTCCAATAGGCTTTTTGAATCCAGGGCCCCATATAAATGGGGAATTATGATTCTAACATTATGCCTAGTAGCAATAATAATAAAGAACTGGAGGTTTATATTCATATGAGCTAGAAACCAAATTCTCTTCCAAAGGACTGAGTGCACGGCTGCAGACCAAGGAGGACACTACTGCTTTTTTGAGGGGTGCAAGGTGTGTGCCCACTCAATTGAGAGAGGTGGAGTCTGGACCACATTTGGGTGAGGAACAGAATTGGGGGAAGGAGGGAGGAACAAGCCAGCCCCTAGCATACCACAAATGTGTTTTATATTGTAATATCAAACATTGGCTTATTCTGTGTTTTCTGTTAAAACAAGTCATAAAAGAACTACTTAAAGGGGACTCCATTCCTCTATTTTATTTATATATATACTCGCAGAAAACATGTGGAGCACAGATAACGGTGACCAACCTTCCCCTGCCGCTTGGCTCCTGCCCCCACCGCCCCATCCATCTCCTCCATCTAATAAGAAAAAGAACAGAGCTGGTGTTAACACAGGAGGGGTTGTTAATCTATTCGGAAACGGATTTTCGGGTCCAGGCATACTTTTTTTTTTTTTTTGGCTGAGAGGCGAAGGGATGATCATCGCGGGGCCAGAGCCCAAGGCAGGAGTGTGGAGCTCAGTGTCCAGGGAGGGGGTGGCTGGAGCTCGGTGAAGAGATGCTTGGTGGAGGGCAGAAGGGGTGTTTAGCTTGGAGTGGGACGTAATCGATAGCAGGGAAGAGCTGTCACAATAGCAGGACAGGAAAGCAGCTATCCGGGACAGTCTCAGCTTTTAAAAGCCCCTAATCTGCCAGTCTCTGTATTAAAGGGCTGATTTGAGGGGAGGGCACAGGGGGGAGGGGGAGTTAAAGAGGAGGCCTGACTCCTGTTAGCTCCTTCTAATGAGGCAGTTGAATAGCATTTAAAAGGACTCCTGGCCTGGCATGAAATCTCACAAAGGAACCTCCTTATTTTAATGCACGTAACTGACTTTGCTTTACAAACACTTTTATAGTGTCCAGACACTTACAAATCGACCTTCAGTGATTCTGGAGTTAATACGAAGTCTTGGGAAACATTAATGCGCTATTAAAAAAAAAAAAAGTAAAGAAAAAAAAAGTCAGTCTCTCAATAGATCTTTCTAGTCTTACAAACACGCTCAGAGTTCTTTGAGTACTCAACTCCGGGGATAAAAATGTAAAGTCGTTTAAGGCTATTAATGGGGGGAAAAGAACCGATCCTGCATTCCTAGCCCGAGCCTCTCATTTAAGCTATTAACCTCCCGCTTATAGGTTGGGGTTTGTCGGTTTGTTCGGGCAATTTTTTTTTTCTTCCTTCACCTAAAGAGCAACGGATTTTGGCTTGGAGCAAACCTATTTAAACCTCGAAGAAGGGCTTGTGTGTCGGCACGTTTCTTTCTCCCCCCTCGATATGTCAGTTGGTTTAATAAAAAATTTCCCCTGTTACTTCTCCCTATGGCCCTCGGCTCTCTAATTACCCAACAATGTGGGGAAAGAATTTTCGGGGTCCCATCCTGCCAAGAGAAAAACTGGAGGCGATGGTAGCGGCGAGATCGGGTCCTGTCTGCGAGCAGCTTGGAAAACAGCCCTTTTCCTTAGAAAAAAAAAAAAAATGTAAAAAAAAAAAAATCCATGCAGCAGAAGGGGAAACGATTTAAATTGGCAAGAGAGATTAATGAGGGACGTAGGAGTGGAGTAAATCGTAGTGGAGTAGCTGAGCGAGGCAGGAAGTGTGTATGTGTCTGTGTAGTGTGGGTATGTATAGAGTATGTATAGAATATTAGAATACGTATGGCCTGCTCTGGTTCGGTGTGAGATGCTGGAGTATGGCTTTGGGAACTGCTTTTCCCGGGGGCTTTGTCCCACAGACATGGATCAGGCCAGGGAAAGAGGGAAAGGACTGTTATGATGAGGATGGATTCGTGGAGGGGGAGAGGATTTGGGCTCGGTTTTAAGGAGAGTCGCTCCCCCCGACTCCCCTCTGCCGCAGCTCCTTGGCAATCCCTGGCCTTTCTAAGGGGGAAAACTCGTTTCTCTTCTATTTGTTTTCGGGTTTTTCTCCGTGGGACTAAGCGGGGAGCGGCGGCAGGAGCCCTGCGGTACGGCAGGATGCTCCCCTCATCTCCCCACTCCGCCTACCCCTTGCCCAGCAGGGAGGCACTCCAGCGTTTAGGGGGAAACAAAACCTCCACAAACCAACCCCGACCTACCCCACTCTCACGGTCCAAATTATCTCCTGGGCTCCGATAAGAGCGGGAGCTGCGCAGACAGCGGCGGGGGGTGCGCGGAGCCCTGCGCTCCTCTTTTGTCTCGGTTCTCCCCATCATTCTGTTGGTGTTTTTGAGTGTGGTGTGGTTTGGTTTTGGTTTTGGTTTTTTTTTTTTTGGCTTCACGGGTACCTCAGGGAACAAAGAAGCAACTTAAAACGGGCTCAGAAGAAAGCAGCGGTCGCTCCGCACAGGCTAAGCGCTGAATCTGCGCTCTAGAGGAGTCGGGAAAATAAACAATGCTCTCGTTTATCTCTTTGCTTCTTTTCCCCCTTTTTACTGAAATTCGCGGGAGGGGGAGTGGAGGTAGGCATATGAACAGCTGCTTAAAATCTAATATAGACAAATGGACATCTTGTATAACATTAAGTTTTAGTAGGCAACTCATTTATTTTTTGAAGTGCTCTTGCAAAGAGACCAAAAGAGCTGTGTGTGGGTTTTTTTGTTTTCCCCCTTTCCTTTGGCAAAGAGCTTTTCTCCCTCCTATTCCTGGAAAGTAGATGGGGATTTTACTGGGCAGAACTGGGTGTTTGAGAAGAAAGAGTGTTCTGGCCGTGAAGGTTTCCCAGCCCTTTGGTCTCCCACCCCCTGCGCTTCAGGCTGGGGATGCTTCTCTTTTGTCCAGCCGAAAAATTAATAGGAACAACCCCCAAATGACATTATGTGTAGAGGAAGACCGGGATGATAAAATACGTATTTATTATTTGGGCGATTTAGTGCTCCTGCAAATAGCTTTAGAGTATCTTAACACTTGCAACGGTTGAAATGCAAAGCTCTGGAACGTCCTCTTCTTTAGTGTTGTGTGATATTAAATACAAAAAGCATGCTAGAGGGGGATCTTTAGCGTGGAAATTCTCGGGAATAGCGGATTCTGCTGTGGGTGATGGAGCAGGGTGCCCGGAGCAGACACATGGACTGCTCTGAGCCTTGTTGGGGAAGAATAAATTCGGAGAAGAATAAATTCGGCTCCTTATTTTATCAGAAGAGTAGAACCAAGAGCACAAAAGCTGAAAACAAACCTATGTCCGGCCAGCTGTGAGGAGAGTGGCTCCAAAGAAGATTAGAGTTCAGGAGGAGGAAAAAACAAATAATAATAAAACCTCCAAAATTCTAAACTTTAAAAATGAAGATTTTATTGGTGGAGGTGTGTCTGGGTGCTATCACCCATTGAGGGTACCAGGGCCTCCTCTCCGAGTGAGGGAACTGTGGTTCTGTCCTTTCCTAGCGGACAGAGCCACTGTCCTTCGCCAAAATCCACCCCGAAGAGAGTCTCTAGGGCGTGGATAGGGGGGAAAGGGGAAAACTGCAATTGTTTGAGAGCTCGTAGGGACACCAGGTGCTTCTGCTTGAGCTATTACCCTTGACTGCCTTCCTCGTTGGTTTGTAGAGACAAAAATCCCACAGTTTGTCTTAAATTTGTTTGGTTCGTTATTATAGATATTTTTTTCTGCTTTCTCTTAAGACGATCTGGTGAATCACTATATCGGAATCGGCCTGTTTCACAGGATAAAAGTTTTCTGTCTGCTCCAGGAGTTTGTTTATCGCTTTCTTTCCCGCAGAAACAGCTTTCTTGAGCTCCTGGTGCGGCGGCTCAGGGAAAGATGTGATCCTGGGCTTAAAATATGGGGCGGGGGGAGGAAGGTTAGGCTGGGATTCTTTAAGAATTGTTTAAGAATTGTAATAATTTAAAAATCAAACAAACACCAACACAACAACAACAACAAAAAAACCCAAACAAAAAACAAATTTGCCCAGTTTAGAAGAGGGGGCAAAAATGTAGAAACGTGTAGCGTGATTAGAAAATATCTTTTTGGAGCAAGAAGGGAAAACAGCGAGGAAAGCTTGAGGGAAGGGAAGAAACCTGTGCCATCTGCACGGGACTGTGAAAACACCATTCTGGGGAGATGGGAAAGAAAGTGAAGTGGAGCTCCGGCCGCGGAAGCTCCGCGGGAGCGGAGCGATGTGCTGGAGGCCGATAGGAGCTCCGCGAGCGCGCAGCCGAGGCGCGGAGATGGGTGTTTTCTCTCGGTGCTCGGAGCCAGGAAATCTAAGTTTTTACGCCCAAATCTTGCATTGGCGGGGGAGGAACCCGCTAGCTACTCCCGTTGGAAGCCCCTTCTTTAATGAAACTATCGCTGAAGGTCTTGCTCCAGCCCCAAAGGCTGTTAGCCCTCAATTATAACTTCATTAATATCTTGCGCTCACGGTCAGCAGCGCGTCCGCGGAGCGGGAGATCGCCCTGGGATGCAAAATGAGCAGCTCTTGCCAGGTATTATCCTCATTATTCTCTTTCTCATTATTATTATTATTAATTTATCCGTGCATCCTAGCCCCATCGCCGGCGCCGGGAACCAGCCCCGAGGTGTTAACGAGGGGACGAAGGGCTGTAGCGCGGAGCCCCGCGCGGAACCCCGCGGAGGGGAGCGGAGTGAGCGACCGGTAGTGCTAGAGGAAACTCCTTGGGTTCCTTTACGGGCTCATTTTCTCAGAGGAGGATTTTACTGCATGCATAAAGAATTTTGAAAAGCAGCGGTAAATATTTTCTCTTCTGGCAAGTTATTTATTGGCATGAAGGAGAGGATTTATTTAATTTTTTTTCCCTCCCCCTCCTCTTTATAAAGCTACATGTGGTGACCATATAGGATCAGAAATAATGTGGCCTTTCTGGTTTTGAAGAACTGCTAATGTCATTAAAGGTCTTCCTAACACGCCAGCTAGGAGTTCAAAAAGCCTCGCCTTTTATCCTGGGCATATATATTTGGTTGTTTATAAAGTGCAGACTTCCTTATGCTTCAAGTGCATCAGGAGGATTTCTTAACTCTGTCTAAGGATCTGTTTTCAACTACATTCTTCTTTTGGAAATTGGAAGGTTTAACTAGTGTCTTTCACACTTCTTTTTCTGGCTGCTATTTTTATACATTCAACCACAGAAAGAGGTTTCCCGCACACAGAAGCAAACAAAGAATTCTTCCCCTTTGCTTCGTATTACAGAAAATCTCTCTGCGCCGGCCACTAATTGTCCATTAGTGCTAATAAGTGGCTAAAACAATATGAGAAGATAACCCTAGCAACCTGTCTTCTTTATTTTATTTTGACTTACTGAAGCCAGGAAGGTTTTGACAAAGACCTAACTAGACGTGTCCAGGGAATCTGTGTACTAAACTTTTGGACTGTTGATTTTTGAGGGTCACTTATCTAAGCTAAGTTCAAAGTGTCACCTGCTTTAATCCCTTTTCTGTCATGCTCGGAGAGACTCCACACAGCATCGAGTCCGCTTCTTAGAACGCCTGGAAAAAAAAAAAATCTTCTGTCTCAATTTTTTTTCCCCTCCTGTTTTCCTCACAAATACACTAGAAATTTCTCCCCTTGATACTAGACGCTTAGGAAAAACTCGTTTGAATTCAATTATTAATATTTTCCGGGCATGCTCTTGTAGTGTGGCATTGGTAATATATTAAGATGAATTATGAATTAAAAAAAAAAAGGGGGGGAAAAAGAACGGGGGGAAAAAAGACCTTTTCTATTAAATAGAAACAAGATGTTCAAACATAAAGTGTATGAATTTTAAATCTGGCGTTTTCCAGTCTTGGATGCTGATGGCATTAAAAAATGATAATAAAAAAGAATCTACTTTGCTGCTTCTGCAATTTAAATCCTTAGGTGGAAACATAAATTATCCATAGGGATATTGTTTTTAATTAAAACTCTCTTTTCTGCAGGAGTTGTTTTTAACTTCTTTTCGGTTTTCCTCGAGGCTTTTTTCTTTTCCCTGCGATTTAACGTTTTCATTAATTGAGGGATTCTTAAGCCCTGTCTTGTGAGCGGGATGGTGTTTTTGAAACTTTGACAGAAAGCAGTCCACTTGTTTTGTTTTGGGTGAATGGTTTTGGGTGAAAATGCATAGATTTAGAACAACTTGGAGGGAGCGGAAAACTCGGAGCTTCTCAGACATGTCAATGAGCAGAGTTAACACCCCCCCGACCCCCCAAAATGACATGTTTTTTCAATGAGCTCTTGAACATCAAGCTCCACACTAAGGCTTTGGAGAGGCAGACCTAAATTTATACATCTCCAGACAGTTTTAGGCACCTAAATAGAAACGGAGCCGTTCTCAGATGTGCTGAACCCTCACAAATCTGGGTGAAGACAAAGAAGACAGCTCTAGTTCCTCGCCCCTAAAATCTAGTCCCTTTTCTCTTGCGCCCACATGGAACTTGAAGTGCTTGGGCTAGCTGTTGAGTTCAGCTGCCTTCATCGTTTCCTCTTGGAGAAAGACCTGGAGAAGCAAGGAAAAATACTTCTGTATTCAGCAAAGTAAGGGACTTGAAGCACTTGGCGAACTTCAAAAGGTTTGAGAGCAGTAGGGCAACACACCTGCTTTATGTTAGATGTTTAGATGGTCTGAGAGGAACCACCTCGACCACTCAGCCCTGCATTCCTGGGCAGCCCTGTAACGGGCCCCAGAAGAGTTCCCTGAACATCCACACCACAAAACACCTCCCACTGCCTGAGAACAAACACTCGAGGGGTGGCAGGACAGACTAACCAGCTGCCCAATGGTGGAGGACCCCAGGACCAGAGCAAAGGACCTTGAGAACTCGCATCTTTGCCAAATCTTCAGCTTAGCTGTTTTGAACACACACAGGCTGTTCTGTTTCTTGGTCTAGTGTTTGGCCTGTTAGAAGCCTCCTCTCCTGTTGTTTCAGGGTAAAAAAGCCACAGAATTGGGGAGAGAAATGAAATTTCTGGTAAAAATGAGAAAAAACAGAGGAAAATTAGCTGCTTCTCTCTGTGTCCACTGGAAAAATCTGTTGGGAAGGGAAAGAGGGATTTTCTGCTACTTGGAACCTGGCAAGTATTGAGACATGTCATGATTTCTCTTGGGTATTTCTAGGGTTTGGTGGGTCCTGTTGCAACAGCTGAAACTCTTCTCTCCATCCTCCTGGAGAATTTTTGTAACTGATGTCACCAAACGTGTGTCTTGTGTCCCAACAGAAAAAGGAAGTGAATGGGAATTAAGGGCACAGGCAGAATGATTGGGGCAGGTTCATCTGCTAATATGTCTTAGTGGTTTCATTGACTTTTTTTTTTTCCTTTTTCCTGTAATTTCTGAATCAATCATTCTGCTATCAGCTAGCTCTAGAGATGGATGAGTAACACTAGTGAGATAAAAGAGTCAAGACTCCCTTTCCTGTGATTTGACTGCTTTTTGTTAGCAGTGCTCTGAGTGCCATTATTTCCCATAAAAGACATCTGGAAAACCATCGAGGTGTGGTGGAGAAAGTGGCTCTTCTCTGCTTTGTACTCCCCTTTGATCCAACATAGAGCACAATTCACTGCCTCTTGAGATCAATAGCTCCCATCCTGGGACATTTTTCACTCTTGTATGCTGTGGGTGATTTGAACCACTTTAAGAAAATATGAATGTCAACCCCTTTACATCTTAGAAAGTGTTTATTTATGAATTTGTGACAGCAGTGCCAATTCCAGGAGGAGAGTGGCATGGACCAGCTGGATATTCCCACTGAGTACAACTGATTGAGTTGTTCCTCTGAGTTTGGTTGGCTTCATCTTTGTAATACCACCCCACTAAAGATTCACAAATGTATGGGTGGCCATGGCTGTGTTGGACAATCCCATGGTAATTAAAGCAGAGACCTCCAGAGCCAAAAGTATCGGTTGCTATAATTTGAAATTTAAGCTCCCTACCTGGAGTAGTGGTGGGTTCAGAGTCTCTTTGGACTGAAGCAGGAAGGGCTTTGTGTGTGCTCAGACTCAGAAGCAGCATTAAGTTGTGCTCTGGTAATTTTTAACCAAGAGTAGCCAACCTGTGGTTCATGAGCTGCGTGCAGCTCTCCAGTACGTTGGATGTGACTCCTGTGCCGGCTCTGTGTTATGGTGAGGCAACAGTGGGGTGTAGCTACCATCGGTATGCTTGGTCTGGGTAGGAGTTAGGGCTGAAGGGGCTGATGTTAGACAGATGTTGAACAGTCAGAGCACAGCCTCACTCAAGGGTGGATCCCTGGGATCTCAATCATCATATCCCATCAGCGACCTACTCCTAGTCTTCCACATCCCTGTTCTTTGATTCCTCAGTAAAAAGACATCTGGATGGGTGAGAGTAACATAACATAGCAATGTTATGCTTTTCCTTAAGAAAACATCTCTCAGATATGTGAGAAGAGCTGACAGTACTGAACAGGAGCTTGTGACCTATATATCCAATGAATGCCTCAGTTGGATGGACTTTGAGATGTTTGTCTGCTCCATGCCTCTGCTTTTAAGCACTAAATCCTGTAGTACTCGACCTGAAAGGTCCTGCTAATATGAGTAGGATCAAGCACAGGCCTACAAAGAGCAAGGGAGGTCATTATTTTCACAGGAACTGAAAGTCGGACCCTAAATCTTCAGAGGAGAGCAGTGCCTAGAAACCAGCTGTCTAATATATCTACTGTGCTCAACTGGTAGCAGGGAGGGGAGAATAAAAATGTGTTTTGCAGTATAGTATTGCTTTGTGCCTCCAAAAAAGGCTTCTAATTTTATGTTTTAAAGGCAAACATTACAGCTAATTGAAGAGCAGAGAGGAAAAATGGATCTCCTTTTCCAAGCGCCAATAAGACTGGGTTCTGGGCCAGTGGTTCTGTGAGAGGTCTCCATTTACTACCTGTCCTAAACCTCAGGTATTTTAGAAGGAAAATGCCTGCCATATATTAGAGAGAAAAGTCATTAAATGGATGTCAAAAAAAAAAAAAAGGACAGAGAAAACCCATACGACTGGATTTACAGCTTGCTTGAGAAGCACAAGGTAGCACTGAGAAAACACGACTGAGAACAAGGAGACATCCACACCATGGAAAAGGCATTTACCACTTGATGCCTTCCCAGCAGTGACCTAGGAAAAGGTCCGCTAGGCTGGAAATGTCACTGTCCCATCACTGCAGCCTGGACCCTCCTCCTGCCTTTTCCCTCCTCCCCCACTTTGAAATAGCCCTCCTCCACCTCACTAGGAGTTGGATTAGGACTCGTGCCCAGAACCTCCCTCGGTTTTTACTGCTGCAGTGAATGCACCCATTTGCCTCTGGAGGAAACGGGGCTGAGCTCGAGTGGTACTGAGCCAGGAGGAAATTCAAGGCTTTGTGGGCATCTAGGCAGGAGCCAAGCGAAATGAGCAAGAGGCAAAGCAAATACTCTTGAGGGCAGCAGATTTGGGGTGAGGGCTCAGCTTTGAGTAGGAGGATGCAGGGAGAAGGTGATGTGGAGTTTTAGCTGTGACCTTGATGGAAGCAGGGGCATTCAGAGTGTTTGAGGTTGCACCAGTGATCAGGCTAGTGACTTACCTGAGGGCTGTGGGTGGCTTTGGAGATCTGTCTATGGGAGAAGTGTTGTCCTACTCACCCAGGCTCATACTGTTGCTGAAGTATGGGCAAATCTAGGAGCAGGAGGGCTCCTTCCAATGCAGTGAGTGAAATTTAAGGGATGGGCAGGAGGCAGGCAAAGACTGGGGGTTTGGCGTTGCTGTGAGCTCCTGTTAAACTTCAGGTTCTACTTTTGGACATCTAGGAGCTTGCTTTCTGGGATCCCATCAGAAGGTCTCAGTGAGACTGGAGAAGCAGGAACAACCTCCTCCTCCTCCTACTGCTGCCTTTATGTCAGACCCTTAGAAAAAAATATTTCTCTTTAACAAAACAAACAAACAAAAAACCCATCAAAACCAAAACAAGCCCCAAACTTAAGGAAATGGAAAGAACTAGAAATCCTACCCTAGAAGGCATCTGTCCTTCCCAGTCCATCTCCTTCCTGTCTCTGGTTTCAGCAATAAGTTCTTCCTTGGGACCGGTCTCACAGACAGGCTGAACCATGGTATGGGCTGATGACTCTTCCCACCTCTGTATGTGCTATCTTGCTGGGCACACATACTTGGTCTTACAGTAGATGCTGTGTGGTGCTGTTGTGCCTCATGTCTACCTCCCTACATAGCAGTATACAAACTATCGCAAGCTTTAGGTGTTTTAGGGGAGGAGAAATTGGAAAAATATCAATGTGGAGCAGTGACTCCTCTTCTGTGCTTTGAGTAGCAGCAGTTGAATGAAATTTTTTTTTCTCATTAGCTTCATGCCAGGTTTGATGTCCTAGCTGCTGGGGAGAGGAGTGGGCAAACGCCTGCCTCTCCTCACCTCCATCTCCTCAGCTGCTGACAGCTCCTGCATCCCTTGCTGCAGACCTAGCAGGGTTTGGCTATGGGGTAAACAGGTTCAACTAACTAGTTGATCTGATGGCAGATTAACCACCTTAAAAATATGGCAAAGAAACTGGATTTTGTGTAAGATCAGGTACTGAGCTGACCACCTTATGGATAAGTCCTGTCTGGTCCTTATCCTCTCTCTGCCTTGGACTGGCTTTGGTATGATCAAGTGAAGGGAGGCTGCTGCCAGTACTTTCTTTATCTGTGTGGCTAAAAGACTCGGGGCGGGGGAAGGGAAGTGTGAGACAGGATCAGTGAGAATCGTGCTCTGAACTTGGTGGGATAGACAAAGAGCCAGGGAGAAAGCAAATCCATTTTCTCCTCTGCTACTAGTATGGTCCACAGCCTCAGACACCTCATCTAATCTCTCTGTGCCTGCTGCGTCCCATTCTTCTGCCTCGTGAGCTCCGGAGAGGCAGGACCAGCCTCACCCCGTGTGCTTGTAGGATGCTTCACACGGTGGTGTCTGTCACGACGTGGCCTCTGGACTCTATCACAGCCCTACTACTATTAATAATCCAGAGGATTAGAAAGATAAGCCAGTTACAGCAAGACTCGGGCTTGTCAGTGCTGTCCTCTGACTGGTGGTATCTTATAGGTGGGGGGAAACTGCTCTGCTCTGTTTATTTACAGTCTATAACTTTGCAAACGCTATAATAGCAGCTCAGGTTTTATTTCTTTGCAAGCCCCTCAGCGTAGGAGACATCTGTGCTGACAGAATTATCTTTTTTTTTTTTCTATTTTTTCCCCTTCCCTACAATGGTGCCTTTAAGGAGAGCTGGGCTTTAATTGGTAGCTCAGATGGGATCCCTCCCCCTCAGCTTGGGGGAGATGCCTGACAAGTGGTATAGAAGTAATATACGGGCAGACTGGATACATGTATTTCAGCTACGAAGCACAGTAACTCATAGATTTAATATACATTTCATCCCAAAGAAACACAATTATTTTATTCATATAGAGGGGAAGCACAATAAAACTGCCCTTTTTCCACGTGCTGAGCTGCCTTATTTCAGCTAAAGGCAGCAGTTGCTCTGCAGTTCAGGTGTCCCATGCTCTGGAGGTGCAGGATACACGGTCAGGTTAGGGGTCCTGGCCACAACACCGGGTCATTCATTGCAAGTGGGAGGCTTTGGGCTCCTCCAGATCCCTGGAGGGATGCTGGTGGCTTTGCCACACAAGCAGGCTGAAGGACTCCCTGGGGTCATGGCAAGGTGAAAGTTGTTTATTTCATGGTGGAGGATCTAATCGAAGCTGGGGCAAAGGGACAGCCCTGTGCTGACTGATCTTCCTCCAGGGGCACTTTTCCTTTTTGATGTGATGCTAAGTGGATTTTGTCTCCTGGCTGATACAAGAGGTTTTTTCCCATGTGAAGAGTCATGGTCTTCCTTTTGGAGATGGGGAAAACGAGGCATAGAATAGCCAAGGACAGGGGTGGGAATTTTGAGAGCCAGCTCTATTCCTTACGCTGGGTGGTCCATGTCCCTGTGCACCACCTTGGCATGCAAAGCCAAGTAGTAGCACAAGGTTGATGCTCCTACAGGCACAAGTCAGATCCTGTTCCTTCCTGCTACACAGGTGGAGTGTCCCAGGGATGACATTTGAATGAAGACAAGCAGAGAGTTGCTGTTCTTGAGAATCCAGGAGTTTATGAGACCATCCAGCTCCTTCCAGCTGCAGGACCTGACTTATCCCTACCCAGCAGCCAAGTTGTAACTCAATCACGTCTCTCTTTCTTTTCTCTTTCCTGTTCTTGTATTGTAACACAGGAGGGATTTAGGAGAGATGCTGTGTGTGGGGAAGAAGGGATGAGGTGTACATAATGAGTTTGGTGTAACAGATATTACCTGGGAGCTGCATAGCCAGAGTGGATTGAGGCTTTTCAGCGCTGTAGGACAAATGAAACTTGCCAGCCACGCCAGAGAGGCTGGGACTGTGCTGTTTGTGCAGTGAGAAAAGGAGGAGAAGGAGAAGGAGCTGGCAAGGAGTCCACCAGGGCTTGGCTCATCCCTGCTGCTGGAGAACTTTGGCTTTTTCAGCTGGGGGAGCTTTTCAAGATGATGTGGCAGCTCTTTGCTCTTCATAGCAGCAGTCAGCCTGGCTCCCTGGCACTTTGGCTCAGAGGATAGCTCATAGCAGACTGCTGCCAAGGCACCTGCTAAGTTGTGTGCTTACAGCCAGCCTTCTGCCTTGCACTTGATGCTGATATTTCTGCACCCTCTTCCCATCCTTTACTGTTAGTCCAAGAGTGGTCCTTGCCCTATGGGTGAGACTTCAGCTCGCTCTGCTCATGGGGAACTCTGCCCAAACCATGTCTGCTGTGCCTGCTGGCTTGAGATGTTGGTAGGTTTCCTGAAGGTAGCAGTGGGGCTCTGCAAAACTTCTGGACTCAGATTTTCTTCTAACCAGACCTGACCTTCCATCACCTCATGGACCAAACATGTCCTGCCTTTCTCCCCAGTATCTCCAGGCTGTCACTACTCTCCACTTTGATAGCTTTGGCACAAGTTTATATATGATCTAAGAGCTTCCTTGGTGTAGCATACACTCACTGATGCCTAGCCTGACCCTTCCTGCAGCTGGCTGGCAGGCTGACCCTGCTGCATGCAGGTACCGTGACTGGGAGAGGTAGACCCTGTCCTGGAAGCCATGCATAGGACTCCTGTGACAAAAGCAGTGTTTACATGAGGGGGGAGGCATTGGGGTTTTCACACTGGGATTTGGGAATGTTCTCCCCCACCCTGTTTCTCCTGAGTAGTTGGTCAGAAATGTTTATTAAGGGCTCGGGAGGAAACCTGTGTGCATAATACCCCAGACCAGAAAGCCAGAAAGCATCTCACTGAAACCACAGGGTCAGCCTGGCAGATTTGCAGTGCTAATTTACTGGTGGCTTAAACAAATAGAGGTGGATTTGCACTCTTACCTCCTCCTCCTCTGCCATCCCATGCTGTGCTCCAGAAGGCAGCTGGGGTGGGAGCTGTCCTTGCTATCCTATCACTGGGGCTCTGCCCTAAGCCAGGTGTGGTTCCTTGATGGCCCTTCTGGTGGGTGTTGTGGGGTAAAGAGGATGCCCGATGACTTTCCTTTCTTCCCTTCCCTTTAAAGTAGAAGGTGACTGAAGATGTAGTCTCCTCATCAAGCTGCTGAGTTAATTGTCCTCATCCACGCTCTCAGCCTGCGGTCGATGCAGGGGAAGGCTGCTTAACTCTGACCCCATTTCCTCTCTGGTGACGTTAATTCGCTTGACCTTGTGTTTGCTGATCTCCTGTTCCCTTGCAGCTGACAGGTGGGTGTGAAGGAGGCAGGCAGGAGGCTCGGGAAAGGCACAGGACATGTGGATCCCACCATTGCTGAGCATACAGGAAAGAAATGCTGGGCCCCAGAGTGGGAGCAGCAACTTGTTGATCCATACTGAGGGATCCATTGTTCAAATTTTAATTTTGAGTTGGGAATCTTGATCCCAGATTCCCCTTTGCTATCCTGAGGAGGTGTATCCTGTGCAGGCATACTAGGTCTACTGGGGATTCATATTCTAGCTTCACCTGGGGCAGACTCACTTCTGGATCTGACATGGGCAGAGGCAATTTACTGCTGCTAGGGAGTCAGGAGTAGCTTAACTCAAGTTCTTCTTGATGTCTCTGAAAACCTCCTCATTGGGGGTCTGTCTGTCTCTCTAGGATCAGGAAATATGGGCCCTCTTGTTTCCTTGGAACTTGTTTTCCTATCTACTATCCCTCACTTTTATGATACAAATACTAGTGTGTGAAGGACAAGGAGAGACTCTGACATTTAGGTGTGCAAACTGGGGGATGAATAGGTCAGGTCAGTGGCTAACTTTGAGCTGCTCACCAGACTGTGGCATTTAGGTTCTGGGGGTGTTCAAAGCATCTCCCAGGTGTCTTGGATCTCCCACTGGGAAGAGACGCTGTGGGTTTGTCAATTATGCTCATCAAACAGTGACTCTGTTCCCCTGAAAAACCAGAAGCTCTTGTGGACATAGCTCCATTGCTGTGGATGGACATGTTCCATCTCACCAGGATGAATTAAAGGGATGGGTCCCTATGGAGCTGGAGCAGAAAGCAGTGTTGCTATTGCTTCTAGTGGGAAAAGTTGATAGCCCATGGTGTCTTGGGAAGCTCTCCCGTGTGCGAGAGGGTGGCGTGGGTCAGCACTGACCTCTACAAGAAGGTGGCTTTGGTACTTAGGCTTATGATGCTGGTCTACCTCCAAGTTACTTGTGTTTGCAAGAGTTACAGGTCAGCCCAGATTGTGTTAGCAGCCCACTGCAATCTTCATGAAACCCAAACAAAAATGAGTCTTTGTTTTGAGAAGAAAATTTCTGATTATCCAGGAGAGAAGAGGAGCATCTTTGCTCTCCCTTTGACCTTCATTTCTTTCCTCTGCTTATCTCTTAAAATGCAGCCTTTTCCTTCCTGGAAGGTGCTGTCACTAAGCTTCCTTTCCCAATTCCAAATCTCAAAGAATGAGAGAAAACTTAGTTGGTTTTTCCAAATGGCTTGAAGTGGTGTCAGGGCCGTCTGCTCTCCAGGTCATTAAGAGAATTTGCACTGTAAAGCTTTGCCATGTGTTCTGTGCAGATTACATACACCTTTGGCTGGGCTCTTGTTGTTAGCTGCTCATTATTGGTTGGTTTGAAAAGCTTTTCTTATAAATGCCCTGTGTCCTAACCACACGTGTTGTATCGGTGGTTTTATAATGACCCATTTGGAATTATTTAGCCAGGGAACCTTGCAGGTTTTCCTTTCAATGTGTCCTTATAAGATGCCCAACTTCTACAGTTAGTCTATGAATGTACCCACACTATTAGATCCACTTGTTTATAATAGCAACCAAATGTCTTCAAATATTCAAGCCTCCTTTTATTTTTTACAGCACTGGCAATAAGCCTTTACATGTTAACTCTTGGCCTTTCTGGGTAACCTCTTATTTAAAAGCAACTTAATTGACTTTACCAGGCCTGGGCTATTTTTCATTTCTTCCTAGAGGACTCATTACTGGAGATGGATGTTTATAAACTGGATCTGGATCCTTCTCTTTCTCTCTCTCTCTCTCTCTCACATGCACACACGATACAAAAAGCTCTATTTTACCCCTTCCTGCCTGCTTACATTACCAAGCCATAATCATATTCATGGCTTCACATAGTTTGGCAAAGATTTTTGTAGTGGTGACTAGTGTAAAAAGAAGAAAGCAAACAGTTCAATAGCCAAGTGCTGAAAGGGAAAAGAGAAAATGTCAAATACTCAGGTTTTTAAGGATTTGTATGTCAATGAAGTGGTCAGGATTAGAATAGAGGCTTGATTCTTTGAAACAGGTATGTTTTATACTGGTACAATCCTTTTTTTGTGTGTGTGTGTGTGATATAAAACAGGTGTAATGCAATGGTGAAAGAAGTCCAGTGTTGGTGTTTTATTCCTCTTTTGCCTTTTGGAAGTAGTGGTATTGTTGCTGAAGAAAAGGAAGTGACACAAGTGGAAGCAGATTTTAATCAAGCTGCAGTCCCTGGCATATCAGATCCTCAAAAGTTAAATATCCAATAACCTGTAAAAGCTAAAAGCATGAGTTCTTTGTCCATGTGAGCTCACTTGTCTCTGTAAGCAGGACACACACACGAATCCACAGCCTTTGAGCATATAATGGATCCTCTGCCCATCCTGTGTTGCTCTAGGTGTTATTGGATCCATTCTGACTTCCACCAGTGGAACATCTGGTACTCTGTACTTGTGCCCCTGGTTAAGTTTACATCCACAGATCTGTCCTGACAGAGGGATTCTGGACAACTATTACCTAGTATCTAAGCTCTTCTGCTAGCATGTGTGAGCCTGCTTGGAAAGCCTGTGTTGTTCCTTGCTTTGCTCCCATCTGTATGTCCTGAAATGGCTAACAGAGGTGAGAGAGGGAGAAAAACCTGTTACACTGTATTGTTCATCCTCTTCTTTCCCATTTTCATATTCTGCCTGATCAATTCACTTTTTGTTCATGAGCTTCTGTGTCATTTTAAGTCTCCAGTCAGCAGGCAATTGTCACACCTTCTGCCCTTCTCAGGCCAGCAGAGCTTATGGAGAGGATTTTCCTGCTTATTCATCTTAAATTTGCCTGTTCTTTGTTGTATCTTCCCACCTGTCATGGACTGCTTACTGACAGGCAGTAGCCAGGACTGTGTGCTTGGCACCCACCAATAGCCAGTAACTCTATGGAGAATGAGCCAAAGGTCTGGGCTAGAGTCCTGGAGTCCCAGATGTTCCTTTGAGGAACAGCGAGTGCTTTTTCTCTTCATCTTTATGCTCAGCCTCACAGACCTGTCACCGTTAGGGGGTATTATTTTGAGATGCTCCACAAGATGCCTGTGACAGAGCTGGGAGGGAAAAGTGGGCAGTCAAGGTCCAAGATCAGCAGCCTTTTATCATATCTACTGTGGTCTGGTATCTCCTGCATCACAAACTGTATAGATCCCAAACTGTAGGTGACCCAGCTGTAACAGGTCTGTATGATGTGTGACAGAAGCACAGGGAATCCCTGAAGATATGGAGGCTTCTCTGCACATTGTGTAGCAGATGATGATTCCTGCCCTCCAAACTGATGGTCCTTTCTGTCCCTTTCAGCAAGAGCATTTCTTTTTGTGCTTCTTAAACTTTCTCTGGGTTCTTTTGGCCATTGCCCAGCAACAGGGTGCACATCCCTTGTATCCCACCTCCATGTGTGAGCAGAGCTCCTGCTGCAGTACCTGCCCTCCCAGCACTCCTTACTGCAAACTTCAGGCTAACCTTCTGCCCTGTGCTCTCTCTGGGACTAATAATTTATTTTTACTGGATTTTGGATAAAACCACAATTGAAGAATCTGGATTTTAAGTAATCCTTCAGCCACCTTTCCCTGAATTTAATCCTCACAAATGATTCTGTGCTCTTTCTCTGTCCTTTCTGCTTTTCTCTGTCCTCTGTTCCCCTTTCTCTAATCCTCTCTTGCCTTTCATGACTTCCCTTCACAGGGTAGCATCTGCCAATTTTATTAATGGGCTGTGTAATCCATTTACAGGGTCATTAATGAAAATATTAAATAAGGCCAGACCCTAACAAAAGATCCTTGGAGTACTCTGCAAGATACCTCCCACAAGTGTAATACTTGGCTTACTGCCTTTCTGGCAGGTTTGAATCCACAACGCAATGTTCATATTATTATTATTATTATTGTTATTATTATTGGCACTAGGTGATAACCAGAAACCCAAGCCAAGCCCTGGGTTTTGCGGTGACAGGCATGGTGCACATATGCTCTGATTATTTATTAGAAAACAGCAGAGTCCCAGTGTGATGGGGGTCCTAGTTTTGGCCAAGAGCTACATGAAAAAGGGACAATTAGTGGCCCCAGGGTGGTTTTGTGGTATGAAAGGAGGAATCTAAATGAAGGATGGGAAAGGTGACAGTGAGATCAAGGGCATTGCCAAAGGCTTTGCCCTCTGACAGTAGCCATGCAATAGTCCACCCTGCCTCTCAGTCAGGTAGCACTTGTTTCCATCTGCTTGATTTTACCTTCCCCATTAAAGTGTGCTGGATACCTCATGACCATGGCCCAAAATTGCCATTTATGTAGAATTGTAAAATCTAGTATCCTAGAGGGGAAAAAAAAAGAGAAATATATGTGTGTGAGTGCATAGATATAGAGATATAGATATATATAGATATAGATATATAGAGATATAGATATATAGAGATATAGATAAAACCCCCTAACCTCTGTCATCTGGACTGCCACTGCTTGGCAGACAAGCTGAGTGCTTGCTATGAAGCAGCAGCAGAGGGGATTTCACTGACCCACCAGCACTTTACACAAGTGCTTGTTTGTGCTGAACCTGTTGCTTGGACTAACATTCAGACTGATTTTAGGACTTCTAAGCAGATCTTCAGGTGTTATTCCAAGGGGATGAGGAGGTGAGCACAGTGTACAGTAGATGGTAGCACAATGCCAGAGGTGATCTGGAGAGAGAATAGAGAAAGAATATAGCAAAAAACCTGAGGAAAAGCTTTTAATGTTTGATTTTCTGCAAGAAAAGTGAATTTCTAGAGCTACATCCAGCACTGGGATACCCAGCTTTCAGCCAAAATCATACCTTTAAGGCTTTTAAGAACTAATTAAGAGCTAATTAAGATAAGTGCTTGTGTATGTACAGTGTGTATCAGATGGGTAAAAAGGTATTTGAGTGCACACACCCACAGATGTTTACTGTGGATTATTTTCATACCAGCACCAATATTTGCAGGTTTAAGGCCTTCAGTGGCATTTTGTGACGCCTACCTTAGTCCATGTGCATGTGTGCGTAAGATACTTTTATGTAGACTCCTTTCCAGGTGCATTTTCCAGCATGTGTATGCATATACCAGAACCCCTACACGACTCTAGGAGGAAAACAAAGTCTTTTTGTTACTCTGCAGCTCCATCTGAGCAGCTTTTGGGACTCCAAACCTTGCAGTGCTCCTTGCAGACCCTTAAGTCCAGGCAAAAAATAACAAACAAAAAAGGGTTAGGGGTTGTAGGAGGGGTGGGGTGGAGAGAGGGAGACCTTTCTATTGAAAAGAAGAAATTTTTGACCATGTTAGTTTTATTGGCCTGGAGGAACCCTATAGATTAACAACCAGCAAACACATACAGACACACACACACACACACACACTCCTTCACTGCCACCCACCCCCACTCCAACCCAGAGACCTTAAACAATCCGGTAGAAGGTGTGACTTCAAACTTGGTGGTAGGGATAAAGAGAAAAGGAAGCCGGAATGTAAGCACTTGTGTGATGTGATTATTCCCAGAAATGCCTCGACATCTCCCCGCTGTCCCGGCACGGCTGCCAGCGGTGCTGTGGAGCTCCGAGCTAAGGTGCTGACCACCGACTGCAGAGACACTCTGATACCTTATCGAGGAGAGGCATTGGGTCTCCTCCTAGTTACAAGCGGAAATAGGGCCCGTAGCCAGCTGAGCCTGCTGCCAGGCCTTGGCATCCATGAGACCTCTGCTGAGCCCCTGCCTGCCACCAAGGTAAAGGGGGGCTCCCCCTCACCCCCCGGCTGCCCTTGCCTGGGGGACCACCCTTTGGCTCCCCTGGTCTGGGCTGCAGGGCTATGGCTGGGGTTGGCATTGCTGGGGTGGACATGAGTGGGATCAGCTGGGATGGGGGAATGAGTGGGGCTATCCGAGTGGGTGAGCATGGGTGAGGTTGACCTGACATTCTTGGGGTGGACTTGATGGGGTGAACAAGTGCTGGCTGTGGCAGGGGGTGTTGGGGCCTCGCTCGTGGGTGCAGAGGGTGTGGGGTTGTGGGTATTTGATGGTTGGTGCTGGGCTCATTGCTCTCTAGGTGTCTGTACACAGCAGAGGGACTTGGGGGTAGGTGTGGAGCTGCCTCTGCTTCTGTTCTGTTTTGGATGTGAAAGTGCCTAAAGATGCTCTGGTAGAAGTTGCCTGGTCACCTCCCAAATGTTTTATTATTCCTTTATTCACTTGAAGTGATGCCTGGTTCTTCAGCTCTGATCTCATATGTCAAGGCAGAAAAACAATACACTTATTCTTATATATTATTTTTTATGATTTTTTTTATTTAAATGATTTCATTTACGGGGAGGTGGAAGTGGGAGAGGGCTAATGTCTAACAGGTGGTTTGATTTCATGTCAGTCTTTGAAAAGCAAATCTCGCCATTTGGACCCCGTATTCACTCTTGGTGGGTGAAGAAAGTAATATATAGGAATTGTTTAGGAATTCATCAAAGCAAAACCCATCCCCTTTCCCCGCCTCCCCTTTCCTGCGCAGTCGGTGGGATCCGGCACCCCCGATTGTAGATGGCACAAAGCTTCAGACTTTGGAGGGGGTTAATATTATTTTTTGGCCCATTTTGCTTTCCAGGACGATGTGCGTAGGCAGCTTGTCCCGGTGGATGAGGGGCTGGGGCGGGCAGGGAGATGAGATGCCCCAGGAGCGGTTCTGCGGGTGCGGAGGGAAGTTCTCCCTCGGGGAACCTCGCAACTTCCGCGCGTGAAGGGCAGGCTCGGGGAGTCGGGAGGGATACGCATGCAGTTGGCAAGCTGTTGCCGAGCGTCGCCTGGCCCTGCTGAGACTTTGCTGCATCTCTCCGCCTTTGCTCATGTCCAAGAAGTAGCTCAACATAAATACATCTATTTCTTTCCGATTTCCGTCTGCCTCCCACCTAGAAAATAATGCAAATCATCATTGATACAAACCACAGCCCTGCCGCTTCCTGCCTTAGTCCAGGGGCACGAGATGTGCCTGGACGGGTGCTAGAGGCTCCGGGTGCAGCCCCACGAAAACAATACAACCCGGGGATGAATAAAGGGTATTTATTTTCCCTCATTTTACTAAATGTATTATTTGCCGGGAAAAGCGCGTCTCGATGGTTTCCTTGGTGCCCGACAGCTCGAAGGTGTCTCCTCACCCGTTCACAAAGTCATCAAAACTAAAAGTCGTGTTAGATCGCTAGCTGGGGGTGGAAGAAGTGTCTCTGCACTGGGGTAATTCGGGGTGAAAAGGGTGTTTAGAGAATTAACATCGAGTTGATAACGACTCCATCACGCCGAGTGTTTCGGGGCTGGTTTTAGGACGGGGTTTAAAGGTGCCTAAAATGTGAATAACTTCTGGCTTATATCCTTTCATGTTAGGATAAAATGGATTCAGGATCCTAAATTATGTCCGCTCCCAAAGCCCAAAAAATTAACCGAATAGCTGGGAATTCAAGAGCCCTATCCTGCAATGGGGTTTCATGCTTTGGGAAACCCGTGGGGAAACACATAATAACTGTGTTTCTGCACGCAGTTATTTGCCAAATTTTATTTCTCCTGTCTGATCCTGCCTGTGCACAAATAATTTCCTGCTACAATTATTGTCTGCTCCGTGAAATTATATTTTCCTGGAGCCCTCTCTCTCTTTTTTTTGTAAGACTGCTACAGAAACCTTGGCTAATTTCGCCGGACGACCTGAATATTCACCGCGAAGCCGAATGAATGAACAGGCTCATTCTTTCTCCGGCTTTAAAGGTTGTTTCAAGGCTTTGATTTGGCGGCAGGAGGTGGGAGGTGATTCCTCGCATCCCTTTTGAAGAGGCAGGGAAAGAATTAGAAATGAAACATCTTCTCTTAAGAATGAAGAAAGTCCTGTGAAAAGTCTGTATGCCCTCAGCCCGGACCGGGAGCTCTCCTTGGCACACGGGATTACTCCAGCAAGTGTATTGCGAGAGCTCGCGGAGCAGGAGATATTTGTGTTTAAAATTAAGAGGAAAGGGGGAAAAATGTTTTTATCTGGAAGAGAAGAAATTCATCTCCTTTTCCAAATTTAAAAAAAAAAAAAAAAGAACTTTTTGCTCTTGTGCTGGAGCTTTTGTGATTTCTCTCCCGAGCGGCTCCTATTCCTCAGAGATCACTGTGATGTATTTTAATCCTGAACCTATCGGTAGCTGGGCTCGGCCCGGGGCCAGGCAGCTCTTTCCTCACCTCTGCCAAGAAAATGTGTGCCTCGCTAATCTAACCCCCAAACCCTTTTTATTTTCCGCTAAAAAAAAAACCCCAAAGCTTCAGTGATTCTCTCTGATGCCCATTCCGAAATACCGTATCAGCCCAACCCTTAAACTGCGTTTCGCTGGGAGCCACTTCGGGAGAGATTTGGGGCAGTTTCACCCTTTTATATATTTTTAGAGGAAATTTTTTTCTCTCCCGTTGGACTCATACAGACACCCCCGAATTTCTCTCCTCTCTGAGTTTGGCTGGGGAAGGACAATTTCTGCTTAAAGCCACCGGCCTCAGCCCGAACAATAAGAGCCGTAAACCGAGAGCAGCAGAAAGTTGTCGGCAGGGACGTAGGAACCACAAACACGTTTTTTTTCCTTTTTATTTCCCCCCCCCCCTTAACCATACAATATGGAAACTCTTAAAGGGCGCTATCTGTAGACATCTTGCAATCACTGCTCTTCCTTGTCATCTGAAGGAGAAAAGGGAAAATATATTAAGTGAAGACACACTTTAAAATTACTTATACATTTTAAACATGCTGGCAGAGGGAACTGCCTGATAAACTCTTGCCCAGATTTCCTTTTTTCTGGGGTAAATTATTTCAAGTTGTTACACAAATATCTCCCTCCTTCCTCCTCCCCGCTCTTCGTGGGATTTAATCCCAACGAAAACAAGCTCCTGCAGCCTCGCAAACAGCCCAAGCTTGGGGCAACGGCAGGGCTGGTCCTGCAGCCCAGAGTGGGTGCAAACATCAACCACAGATGGTTTTAGAAGAGGGGAATGAGAATGATGATTTAAATTGGTTACAATAGTTAATTACAAGCCAGCACATGGCTGGGCTTTGCAGCCAGGTGGGAGCTGAGCTGGCCTCGGCTGTGCCTGGGCTGGTTTCTTCTGAGCCAAAATCACCCCAAAAACGTCAGGGCAGCAAATTTTATCCCTCGTAACGAATTTCCTAGCTCGGATTCCTGTGCCTGACGGCTAGGGCTTCAGCCAAGAGCACGTTGCCGCCTGTGAAGGCTCCAGCTCCAGCCAAGCCAAGCGGCGGAGGTTTGGCCCCGGGATAAACGGGGGACGCAACATTCCCACCGTGCGAACGCGCTCCCTGGCTCTGGGAATGGGATTTATCTGGCAGAGAGGAGTAATGTTAAAAGCAAGGCAGTCTCTGGGCTTTTATCTGCTTTTATTTTTCGTTTATCTGGGGTAACATCATTTGGTAACGTTTGGGTTTTTAAAAATACAAATAGGGAAAGGCTAGGGATTTGAAAAAGAAAGGAGGCTAGGGGATGGGCTACCTGAATCGGGATATATCTACTTGGAGGGGGGGAAATGAGGTAGGAGGGCTGGAGGCAGTACTGCGGCTCCCCACCGGCGGCGGAAGGAAGGCTCCAGACCCGGTCCGTGTGGGGATGACCCGATGGCAGGACGGGGGATGGATGGATCGAGGCTCGGCTCTGCTCCGGATCTTAACCCCATGCTGCAGGATCGAGCCTTCCTTTGCCAGCGAGGTCTCCTACCCCTCCTCCATCCTTGCCAGCATCTTCAAACGGTGTCCGTCGCACAACCTGAGGGTGAAGGGGGATGGAAGGAATGGGACATTTTTCTTTTCTATTTTTTTCTTTTTTTCCCCCCTTCCCTCCTAAGTCTCTTTCAAGCTGAATTTATGTTTGTGTGATGAAATGCCCCTCTGTGTTTAACATTCCCAATGATCATTTGTTTCCTTAGCTCCATTACTCCTTTATGAGAGCGCCTTTCGCCCGGGCATGTTTAATCATAACCGCTTACGCAATATTTTCTTTGGGATAGATTCACTCAGCCTTATTACATATCAATTATTTCCTTACAACTTCGTTCCACACCAGCTGCTTTGTTATCTGGGCCTGCCACCCCTTGCCCCACTCCCCGGTGTGTGGTGGTGGGAAGGGAGGGAGACATTTGTTTTTTCTAGGATAAAATACCGCTAATAATAATGCAGATTGAGTGGAAGGAGAAGGGGGAGAAGCCCCTCAGCCAGCAGGGATGGGGACGAAGTGGGGCTAGGGATGCTCAGCGATGCTGGGAGCTGCAGCTTCCCGCCAAAAGCAGGACTGCTTTGGGCATGGGGCACGTTCCTGTCCGGAGGGGTCCCTCTCTGCAGTGAGATTGGGGGAAAGTCTCCCTATTTCCCAAGGCTGAGCTTTTGCGCCCTATGTTGGAGCTGTATCCTTGCGTCTGAGACTCCCAGACTTCATCCTGGCGTGGAGGAGAGACTTTCTGCTTTAGAGTTCCCTGGGGTATCTTTACCCACCCACCCTCCCGCCGTCTCCGGCAACNCATGATTTTACACCGTAAACACGCCGCCAGGTTTTGACTTCTCTCTTGCTCCGTTTTCTGATGTCTGCTTCCCTAGGGTGACCTGGGAAGGGCTCCTCCCTACAGCACCCAAGGGTGCTCCCGCCCTCGGGAGAGGTTTTTTTTCCTTCACCTAGCTCCCAATTGGTCAGAGGAGGTAGGGAGAGCTGAGGGGTTGAGGATCCCGGCAACTTCTCCTTCAGTCCTCCCTCCTCACCCTCCACTTTTTACCTTTCCTGCCCTAAAACTCGAGCGGCAGAATTTCATTTCTATTTGGGGACCTGTAGCAGAGCCCAGATTTTTTTTTTCTTTTTCTTTTTTCCTTTTTTTTTTTTTTTGGTATTCCTCTCGATGATGAACTCGACATCCCTTGGTTATGCCCTGTCTTTATAGGGGAAATGTATATATTCCTTTATATGGGCTATAAAGCTGCTCAGGGGAAGAGAGAAGGACCAATGTTATGTTGCGATCCTGATTCACACACGATCGTGACTTGCCGTGACAGGGACCCTGAACCACACCATCACACCGACAAGAAGGGGACAGGCAAATTTGGTGGGTATAAGGAATCCAGGCAGGATATGTTGGGGAATTGGGGAGTTAATAATAAATGTCCTGGCTCTGGCGAGCTGCTCTCTCCATCATCTTTACACGCGCACATGTATATGTGAACAGATGACTTGGCCCTGCAAAAAAAACCCCCAAAACCTTAAAATAATGCCTCTGGCCAGGCCTGTATAAATATCTCACTCTCCCACATGCCCTCCTAGCTTTTCCCGATGCTGCGTTACTTGATCACAAATACATAATTTGCGCGAGTGTGTGTATACACAGACCTGCTTTGATCTTTGCGCGGAGATGCCTCCCCCCGCGCCTTCGGAGGGGCTGCAGCCCGGAGAACAAAAGCAGAGAATAAAAATGGTCAAAGAACACATTTTCAAATGGGAAGCGTGTGTCGGCTTCCCCGCATGGTTCTGGCACTTGGATTTGGTGTGTGTGTGGGGGGAGGTGGGTGGGAGAAAAGAGACTTTATTGAACATATAAATTTAAACTTAGTTACCACTAACAGTTGCCTTATAAACTGGGTCCATATAAGCTACATAAGTTCTTTTTTAAAAAATTTATTTTTTTTTTCCTGGAGTCCCCAGGCACCTTTCCCAACGCACCCGCTCTCTTGGCAGCGCTGGCTGCAGCGCGGAGCGGGGCTGGCTGCAAGCTTTTGCCCGGGGTGTGTGTGGGGGGATGATGTTTATTTTTCAGTCCTTGTTGGCTCCCTCCCCTGGATTTATTTTACTGCTGCAGATTTAAGCCTTCTACTTATTTCTTGGTTCTCTGGCAGCCCTTTCGGCGAGCGCTCGGGGTCCCAGCTCTGCGCTTTCTCCCTTCGCCGCGTCGCGGGGTGGTGAAATTACAGGGTATGAGGGAAATGTGTAAATTATAGGGTTTATTAAAATGTAGGCGAGCGCGGCTCTCTAGGCGAAACAGATGCAGGATGGCTTGAAGTCAGCCAGCCTGACAAACTGCAGAGCAGGGAGGCAGGGGAATCATTAGAGGAGCATTTCCCGCAGGGAGAGAGGAAGCAGGTTGGGGAGTGGGGGGAGGCTCTCTCTCTCCAGGAGCGCCCCCCATTTACCCCCAAAGCAGGGCAGATTCCTCCTAGGTAGCACCAAAGAGGTTGGTCTAAGCAAGCTGGATGATGCCTGTGGGTGCTCAGCATCCGCTTGCTCCCAGCCCCCAGGAGGGTCCAAGTGCTCCCTAGAGCTTTTCCCCACCCCCGCCAACTCCTCTCCACACCAGACCACAGATCTGGCTTTGAAGGTGATGATTTATGTAAGCTAAAGCATAATTCTCAGTTTATAGTTTGACTTCTCTGATATTAACCTCAGCAACTTGTATGTTAATCTTCAGGATGATGAAGGAACTTTCTGCAGCAGGAGAAAGCTCTTGGAAGAATCTTGGGGTTTGGGTACTGTGATTCCCTTTTCCCTCTTTCCCTCCCTGCAGGGAAGAACAAACTAACAAGAAACAGGGCTGTGCTGCAGATACAAAGTTGGAAGGGGGACAAAAAAGCCTCACATGAGGTGGTCTTGGTTCTGCCTTGGCCTCCTGATGGTGCACGGTGCAGCAATGTCTCCAAGCCCTGCCAGTGTGCAGGAGATGTAGGTGGGTAAAGTAGGCTGAGATTCCACCAGGAAGGTGAGGCTTCATGGCAGGAGCCTCTCAAGCTTTCCCTAAGGTCAGGTGGCACGTAGATGTCTTCTTTGTGGTAGGTCTGAGCTATGCTGTGCTTCTAGCATGCTGCTGCGCTCTCGGGAACTGTTGTCTTCCTGCAGGAGGGCAGACAAACATCCAATGGTCCCTTCTCCTCTTAGCATAGAACCTGGAGGCTTGTAGCATCTTCCTTTTGACCATTCTTCTTGTCATTGCTTTTCCAGCAACCCATAGTTTAATGGTCACGGTTGTCTTGAAGACAACTTCTCAGCTATGAATGACCTCAGACACTATCTCCTTCCATGTCTGAGGCTATAATGTCCCTGCAGTGGTATTTACTCTTCTAGAAGGACGTTGGGAAATCCAGCTATGGTATTTTAACCATATTTAAGATTATAGACCTCAGCATATGGCCCAAGGCTTAAAACAAGCTAGCAAGCCAGGCAACCCTGCTTAGACCACTAGGATGTCCTCTGTGGATCCCAAATGGTCTAAGGTAAATAGCTAGAGCCTTGCTAGCCATATTACTGTGCCTCTGAGAGTTTTATCAGTCCTGCTGCCCTACAAGAAGCAGGACACAGCCTCTGAGCTGCAGAAAATCTGTGCAAAATCTCACATGGAAAGATCTCACAGCTCTCTTAATCCCACAGTATTGACTGCTACCATGAAAGATCCTGTAATGGGAATTCTTGGGGATGTTCTATCCATCAAACTCACGCGACCAAGTCTCTTTGCACCGCTCTTGTTTCAACACCTTGGGGAGCTGATGGAGTCTTTATTTATTCAGGTATTTTCTGTTTGTTTTGGAGGGTGTCAGATCTTGGCAGAGCAGCAAGAAGCAGACAGAAAGGTTAACAAAGGAAAGTGTTATTTACTAATCCCTTCGCACACACCATCTGAGGTAACTAAAACATGGTAATAAAAAGAGTAATTAAGGAGAGTATTGAAGTATTTATTCAACCCTCAACTCCAAGTGCGTGGTTTGGGGATCTCAACCAGCCTGTTTTGTTTACCATCATCCCCTTCTGCTCCTTGGTCTGTGAATTGATGAGAAAGGCTGCCCACCTCTCCCTCAGCCTTTCTTGGTTTTCCCACCTTGGTTCTCAATTTATGGCCTTAAAGCTCCTGTATAAGCTCAACTGTTATTCTTCCTCTCATTTCTTATTTTGTTTCTGCCTATTACATTAATTTAAGAGAAACATGTAGACTAGAAAATAGTCCTTATGCAGTCTGGAAGAAGCCATCTGTGAGTGGAAGAGGAGGCAGCTCTGGGTAGTTGAGACTGGAAGAGCAGCTGGATTTTCAATAATAAGGATGTAGAAGAGCTCAGACTGAATAGTGGGAAAGGGAAAAGAGGGCATATTGGGGGGAACAGGAGGGGAGAACCTCCTAATCAAGCTCAGTTCCTCCTCTGGGGGAGTCCTTGCTCTACACAGATGCAGGAATTTGTGAGAGCTTCATTTTCTCATTCAGGGAAGTTTCCTAGCTAAAATGCCTTTGAAAGACAAGCAGATTTGCAAATAAAGGACTGTCAAAACCAGCCCCTCAGTTCAGATTTCTGTCCTATATGAAGGAGGATCAGGAGTCGAAAGAGGCTGGTTGCTGAATGGAGAAGTGCCTAATGCGACGTGGAGAGAGCTTATGCACTCAACAGTTGTATTCTCAGTGCAAATAGGGAGCTTTTGTGCTGTTTGATATTTCAGCAAAAGCTGAAGAGGAAATGAAGCAAACCTGTCCATGTTCCCAGAGGGAATTCTGCAACATGCATGCTAGAAATATCTCCCTCTTTTCCCTTGGACTTTGTGACTGTTTTAATGTTACCTTAGATCATGATCCTGGGTTCCTTGATTGCCGCTTTTGGGGTGTTATTATTATTCCTAATAGCATTTGCTCTCTGGTTTTGACTGTTTGCTCCTTCTTTTTAAATGATTTTTTCTTTTTTTTTGAGATGGTGAGGTTGTCTCTTCTCTTTTGCTGCTGGCTTGGCCTGGGGGGAAGGAGCCCTTTGCGTAATGTCTCCAATTTGCCTCCATTCTTATCTTAACCACACGTAATTCTTTCAGTGCTCTACTGATTTCGGGGACACACACGATGTGGCGAGTGCAAGGCTCTTTCCTCTGTGCAAAGGACCAGGGGAAGTGGGTTCATGTGTTTGGAAACATCGGGACAGCTGGACAGGGAGTAGCTATCAAGTGTGAGGGTGATTAACTGATCGGAGGCCTGTAGGCTGGAGCAGCAGAAGTACCAGGCTGTGAAGATGGAAGAAGGCAGGTGTCAAGTGTTGGCTCTCAGCTGCACAGAAAGCGTGTGTTATTCCATGATCTAATGCCCAGGCCAGTTGTCTCCTACTACCAAGCTTAGATGTTCCCTAAGTAATGCACTAAGCAATGCAACAGTACTAGCTGAAGAGTGGTAAAAATTGTCCTGGTAGAGCTTTGGCTGTGCTCATAGGATGCTCAGGCAATATTCCTGACTGATGTAACTGTTGACTAAAAAGTGCAAAAGACTGGTTGTGTGCAGGAGGCAGTGATAAAATAGACGTTATTCAGTGGGATGGGGATCTTGCCTTGCTACTGAGCAGGTCTGAGCTTCTGCTGATAAAGTCAAGAGGCTTGGACGGTTGCCTGTTCTCTGCTTCCATGGACTGCTCCTTCTGCTACAGAAGGATCCATTGGGCTCTGACTCTACTTCCACTCCTGTGCCAGCCTTCCCCATCCATGCCACGTTCTAGAAGAAGGAAAAGGTCACGTAACTCACCTGTGGTTTCTTTCTTGTGCTGTCTGCCTTTGAAGTTACTGCACTTTGCTCACCAAGTCCAGTTTTACTGCAATGGTTTGTGGGTTCAAAATATCTCAGCAACAAATCTGCTGTCACAGCAATTTTTTTGCCTCCATGGGACAGAAGCAATTGTCCCCGCTTGAACAGGGACTGTCTCTCTTGCCTGGTTGAGGTGGGCTTTGGAGGGATGTGAGGTTTGCTGTCTCAAAGCAGAACCAGTGTGACGGCTGACACATGAACTGGTAACCATGCACGACTGTTGTGTTCACAAGTGTGTGTGTGTGCCAACATGGGCACTCACCATACACTTTGTGCCTAAAAATACCTTAGTCCATTGCAACCATCTCAGTTGAAATGAGCAATGTGTCTCTCTTCTGTCTGCTGCTGTGCCTCCTGTTCTTCTTATGGCCACTTGGGACTCAACATCTATTTTATATACAAAGACAGAAAAGACTAAAGGGTTTTATTGTGTGATGCAGGGAGGATGGATTGAGATGGGAGTCCTGAGAATTCCCAGCCAAGGCTCAGTGGAGGTGCAGATGAAGCAAAACTGAAGCAGGCTCTTGTGGGGGAGGGACTGCTGCTGGTGGTACTGGCTTTTCCATTTGAAAGGAAGAGCAAGGATGTGGGAAGGGAAGAGGTATACGAGTCCACTGTGGGAGAGCAGAGGCTGAAAGGAGGCCCCAGCATGAATTCTTCCCTTCCAGCTAACTTAGAGCATTTTCTCTATTCTGTGCAGAACGTGATACTCTCTTAGGAGTGACCTGCTGACCTCCCGCCTCCTGATAGGATGGCGAGTAAGTGAGTGCAAAATAAATGGCACCAAATAGACCTTTTCAAAGAGAAGGAGGGGAAATAAATCAGGTTATTCTGGTGCGGCATTGACAGCATGTCAAAACAACTCCCCAAAGCGTGAAACTTGGCTGGGGAATGGTAATTCCACTGCCATGATACTTCCATGCCAGATGTATGGCTTATCATCGTGTCTGTCTGTCTGTCTACCTGTCTGCCTACCTGCTGTTACCGTAGGATCCATTCCTTGAGAGTGCATAAGCTCTTTATGATCTTATCTCCAGTTCTGGAGTGGGAAGTGGGATCTAAATGTGCAAGAGGGAAGAAAGTCTGCTGGATTGGAATAGTTGGTGACTCAAGGTAGCAAAATAATGGGCTAGACAATGCTGGGTTGGATGGAAGGTTCTGTTTTACTTATTGCAGAAGCTCTGTAGTCTTGCTGAGACAGATGCTGGGGCAGGTGGGTGATAGCAAAGCTTCATGGTTGCTGCAAGCTCAGCCTGGTATTACCCAGACCACCTTCCCACCTTTCTAAAGAACAGTGACAAACAGATCTAGAGCTTGTCCTGCCAGAAAAATGCATTGCATCTTATTCTGCTGAGACCAAGCATTCACCATGCACACAGAAAATCACTGCTCAGTAATTCCACCAGGAGACTGAGAAACACAATCCAAACACGATGTGCACCTCCAGAGCCCTCACCATTGATCTGTGCTGATCAGTAAGAGCTGATGAACGAGGTGTAAGAAATCAGGCAAGGGAGCTCCACACCCTCTCCGATGTGGTTCTCCGGACACACATCGCTGAACTTGCTGTGTACAGGAGTCTTTGAGAGGGAATGCTGATGTGGATTTCATGCCTGTGAGCTTCATGGTTGCCCTAGTATGAGCAGAATAAAGAAGGCTTAGAAATGCTGATGAAGTTAGTTAGTATACTGGAACATTCCTGTAGATTTCTATGCTTTTAGGAAAACTGTAGAAAGTTATCCTCACTGGTAATTTCCAGGGCTAAAGGCTGAGCTCACTTCCAGTAGTGCAGCTGCTGTAAATTTGTACCAATTAGCAGTATTTGAAGTAATTTGGGGAGTAATTAATGTTTTGGCATTTGTATGCTTGTTTGTTTTTCTCTTTGGAGGATTAGGGGGAAATAATCTCTCTGCTGCACTTTGGATCTGGTAACAGGAGGGGGTGTTTCTGTTGCCAATTTTGGGCCAGATTTCATGGCTGTGCAGAGTGTGTTTGTAGAAGTGGAGCTCAGGACATGGCCAAGGGCTTGAGCACACAGAACCCTTTGATCCCAAGGAAGCCCTATGATGTCTTAGCACCAACAGTTGCGTCCATCAGGTATTTTGTGTTTCTGGAGGTGATGTTGAAGCTCTCTGCATCCTCTCTAAGTGGGGAAGTGTGGGGGTCTGCAGGGCTGTAGGGTCTACAGACGTGCTTTAAACAAAATCACTGCTGTCTGTGAGAGGCTGGTGAGACATGAGTAGCAGAAGCATCCAGATGTGAGCTTTGGGATCATGCCTCATCCAGAAAGTATTCCTGATCCACAGGGTTTGGGGTTTTTTGTGTGTTTTTTTTTTCTTTTCCTAGGCAAAAATTTAGCAATGTAGGACAAAGTTGCTGTGCAGAATGTCTTTTTTTTCTGTTACCTTCCACTCTTGGAAATGACAGGGACATCAGCACCATCTGTTCTTCTCTCTGCATGGAGACCTTAATGATATTGACCAGGGATGAAACATGCACCCAGATAGGTACCCCTGTGTCACAGAGCATTGTACTGTACCACTTCATGCCTTGTTTGGTTTCAAAGGTCTTGTATGTGACATGGATAGATCTGTCCTGGTCACCTGTTCTGTAGGAGACCCAGCTAAGGTCAGACTCACAGTGCGAAGCTCCTCACATGTCTTCATCAGGACTAAGAGATCTGAATACCAGATACTTCATTGATGCTGGTTGTCTATGCTCTCACTGTTATCACTGGATGGGTAACTCTGTTGTTGCAGGAAGGTATCTTAGGACTAGATAAAACACCTTTATTTTGACTTCAGAGGTAGCCTGGGGTAACCAGCTTGGTCTAAATGCCTAGCCAAAGTGGTGTGGAGGAGGGAAGGGTCCCACACAATCAGTTAGTAGCAAGACAGGAGCAGAGCCCAGGTCTCATAGTTTCCCAGTCCCAGGGCTTTCACCTTTTTTATTATCTTAATATCCCCTATCACCTTGGTTTATAAGCATCATGCTCTAAAGAAGAGAAAGGGGACATGTCACATGTGACCATGCTGGGGGGGGAAATTGCCTTGTAGTTGGATGTCAGAGCACTGCTACTGGAAGATAAGGGAGGGGTGACAGCATGAGAAGGGACCACCTGCCTCATGGAGTGCAGGCACTCACAATTACAGGTGACCATGTAATAGCCGCTGAATCCAGAGTGGTCCCCAGAACATCCACTGCATGCGCTGCAGGCCATAAAACACTTCCCAACACCCTATAACAAATTTAAGACCCTTAGTACAAAAGACCAAAAGCCACAAAAACTCCAACATGCAGGAGAGATCAAGGGCATTGCCAGTGTCCCGGGTCCAGGCAGTAGCAGGGAAATTGTTAGGTGAAAATGTCCAGATGATCTTAGGAAGTGGACCATGGCCCACCCTACAGAGGAAAGCAAGAAAACCTTACCAGTCCCTGCCAAATCTGACCCGAGGGGAAATTCTTTCCTGAATACAGGCCAAACCCCAAAGTAATTGCACATGTACTCTTTAAAAATGGATTTTATTTAGGAGAAACACATTGTCATCATCATCCTGTAAACTGCGCCAAATGTGCACCGAGGACTTCCCGGAGAAGGAGAAATGGAAAGGCTAGGGTATTCTGCAGAAATGCAGTGATGAGTGAGGGACCTCCATCCCACCATAACCTGCCTGGTGCTAGGTGGAGGACCCTCTGGAGATACCCTAGGTTTCTTGGGCAAAGGGAGATCACTTAGCTGGGGCTGCTTTTATTTTTTCCTTGCTAGAGTCCCCACACAAGCTGTGGTGTGTTGGATTGATGCCTTATAATAAATCTCAGTCTCTCAAAAGCACTACAAACCTTTTGGAGTGTTTACTCAAGGTCCTGGCCTGAGGAACCTCCTTCAGGGTTGGTACATCCATCGTGGCTGATTCAGCATAAAGCAGCTTCTCTCTGCCTTCGATGAAATTCTTTCTGATGCACAGGGCTTGTAAAAGTCCTGAGTACCACTTAAATCCAACCAACAGATACTGGAGGACTTGTTCTCAAGGCAAATTTGCTTCCATTTCCTGCTGTCCCAACCCTGTTTCTTTCTTCTCCATCTCTCTTCCCCCTGATTTGACTTTCTGTTCTGGGTTATGGCAGCAGTTGCAATGAGAGCTGGCTAGGCTGCAGTTTAACTGTGTCTGGAGAAGCAGATGGATTTTAGAGTGTTTGCCAGGAAGACTTACCCATATTGGAGGACTGCTGAGTTTCCAGCCTTACTAATGTAGGCAGCCCGATGCTCTGGAGAGAATTAAGAGGGGGGGCTGGGAGGGAATGAGTAGACATTGACTTGTTCTCTTTCATGCTTTTGCAAAGCTGTGTGATGCAGAAGCTCCATGTGTCCACAGTGGATGAGCCCACCATGGGATCTCAAAGCATTTGTCCTATCCAGGACCTTAGGACCAAGTAATGACATCATGAAAGATGTCAGAATACTCTTCCATTTTACAGATAGGCACACAATTGTTCAAAAAATTGGACTAAATCCAGAATATTGGATTTTTCCATGCTCCTGCCCAGTGTCTGAGACACAGTGACATTGTCTTCACTAGGTGGAGAAGAGTCAGGGCTGACATGACCAGTCTGGGACCATCTGCAAGCATAGGATCTGCTGCTGGCCCTGAGTCCAAGAGGTGTAATAAGGACACTTATGCACTAGGGACTGCACAGACACCACTGAACCAGTTCAGAAGCTCATTGGCTGGGATGAACTCTAAGTCCCAGGGTTTCAAAACACTGTCAGGAAACGCAGGTGTTTGCATCCCACTGGAATGGAAGTGGACACCTAATTCTTGATCTTGTCCCATGCTTGTGTTGTGACAGTGATGCATGCAAGGAACTAATATTTCCAGCTCTATGGGGAGAATAAGTCAGGGCAGGGAGGACCCCAGCTAGGGTCTTCCTTAAGGTGAGGTCTTAGCCCTGCAGCCTCGATGTTTGCTATGGGTGGATCTGTCCTCCCTGCTCCATCCTGGTGACCTTGTCTGTGTTCTGGCTGGGCTGAGAAGCTTCTCTGGCCCAGAAAGGTGGCTCACTGGCAGCCTGGGCAGTGGCTGCAGTTTGGAATCGGCAGCAAGCAATGTGCTGCTTCTCTGAAATGTGGTGGTAGAAACCCTTTGGCAGAGGGAATGCTGTGAGCAGTACTGGTGGTTCCAGCATGACAGTAGTGATGATCCAAGGTAGTTTGTTCAAGTAGTCACAACTTCATGCTTCTTCCTGGCCCTGAATCTGCTGTGAGTGGACACCTCAGGGCCAGCCCCACTCTGAATTCACTCTCAGGAAGCTCAGGATGATTTCTGAGCTTTGTGGCAGCCTGGGTTTGACAGAAACCTTGCTGCAGGCAAGGAGTATAGTCCACATTCAGAGCTGGGTGCCAGACCTCCCACGCACCAGACTCCTGCCCAGCTCCCACTTAACGTTTCCCACAGAAGCTCTTGCTTATCCAGTTGTCTTTACAAAAAGTAAAACAAGATTTCGTGACAGCTAACCTGTTAAAGTTGAAGAGCTTAGTGTTGCTGAGAGAGTGTTGGCATTTTTTTTTTTAATAGGAGGATTTTGCTTGTATCTCTTTGGAAGAAGCAGGTTAAAAGCAAAAGTCAATGTTAAGTTAAAGCATGCATGAAAGAAATAAAAATAGCCCAGGTTGGACTAGGTGGAGAGAAGAGGAGATTGCACTATTTCCATTAAAAATTACATTTAAATGGAGGGTGAGCTTGAAATTTTGACAGGACAATGTACATCCCCTTCAGAGACTGCTCCTGCAGGGTTAGGGTGGCAAAAACTCTCTGCTTCCCTCCCGATGGTCACTTGTTCATTTATGTGCCCATTTTGGGTGTGGGAAAAGTTCACTGAGAAGAGGGATCAGAGGATAGTTTCTGATGTATTCATGTCAAAATCAGCTCCTACTGCTCTCCTACTGGAGATTTGATTTGGGAAATAACTGATGTCCTGCTCTTTGTTCTGCTCCCTGAGGAAAGAAAAAGTATTAAAGGATGTGCTCAGGTGACTCTCCTGTTTCTGAAGGTGCCATGGGACTTTAATAAAACTCCATTCCTCCATGCTTCAGCACCTCTTGAGCCTCAAGGCCAGGTCTGGAGCATGTTCACTGGGGTGTGGGTCCCAAATCACTGTATGATAGGGCTGGGACTTTGCCTCTTCCCATGGGGCTTGGCTTTGGATACAATGGGATGTGAACAGCTACTTCTCCTTCCAAAACTGCTCAAGGGAAACCATACCCCAAAAAAGTCATGGAAGGGCAAAAAACATGAGCACAAGAAGAAAAATAAAAAGCAACAAAGCAACAAACCCAAACTCTAACTTCCCCAAATCCCTCAAAACCCCACCTCCCTTGCTCTTTCTTCTCCATGGTTTTGAGTGGCTGTTGAGGCCTGTTTTCACTCAGCAGAGTGGGGCAATGCTGCCAGTGTTGCTGTAGCAAGGCAGAGCCAGGTCGGTCCCCATGGGCCTTGTACCCCAGGGTGGCTGTAACCCCAACCCAGGGGAGGGTTCATGCTGCTCTGGCCAGAACAGGGCTTGCTAAGCACTGAGCCCGGAGCCAGTCGTGTAGGGGTCAAGCTAATGCTGACACTAGGCCCTTTGATTGTGTTTGATTCATGTGTGGACAGCACTGGTAGGTCAGATGGGTTGTTAATCCCTGAGTCCCTTCCCCCTTCCCCAGAGAAAAAAAAAAGAAAAAAAAAAAAGGAGGAAAATGAGAAATAAGTTTAGTGGGTGACTTCCTGGATGGCTTCAAGGCTTGTGATGTGAGCTGGCTTCCAGGGCTGGGTGTTCAGAAATGCATTTCCTCCATGTTTTGAGGGTTTGTTTAGGTAGCCTGGTGAATAAAACCTATTGGAGAGGTAAAAGAAAAATCTCAGCTGATGCATGGACTAAAGCCAGGGCTGGCAGTGAGATGGTCATAGCATGCTACAAGGGGACCTGGGCTCCCTGGGACAAACGGAATGATCCCACTTTGCTGTTTGTGTTTAATCCCAGGGATTAAATTTCTGTTTAATCTCAGTACCTGGCTGGATGGAGGAGACAGGATTTGTGCAAAATTGTGTATGTCTCCACTTGCCTGTCCAGAGGAGAGAGGTTTCAGCCTGCTTAAACGTGTGTTTGGATGTGAGGGAAAGAGTTTTTCCATCTGATAAGTGTATTTGGTGTCAGAAAAATACCTAGCAAGTAGCTTCTGGGTGCTCCCAGCCAACACACAAAGGGAGTTAGGGGGTCTGGGCTGCGGGGACAAGCCCTCCTCGGTGGGCAATCCCGATGCAGTGATTCCTGCGGGGGAGATAGGGTTGGGAATCTCTCCCCTGGGCTCGGTTCACCGAGGGAATGCAATGGCCCAGAGGGTCCCTCCCGGGGGAGGATGACTGTGGCTAGTTCAGGGATGAGGGGCTTCCTCCCCGTCTGCTCCTGCCTCTGCGGGCGAGTGGGAACGAGGAGAAGCCAAGGGGATTGGGAAAGGGAAGAGTCCAGGGAACAGCAGCAGAGTGGGGGGTCCTGGGGGGGCGCGGCACCCATTTTAGAGGCTGAAAATAGATTCTGCCGGGTCCCGGGCTGAGGGAGGCTGCTGTGGGCAAATGACCAATTAGGGAATCTTTGTCAGATTTGGGAAAGCCGAGATAAGTCTCTTTTATCAGCCTATAAAAATACCACTTTCACTTATCTGGAGCTACCTTCGCCGCCCAGCTGCGAGTCGGGCGGGGGGGGAGGGTGCTGCTCCGCAGCCATAGAGAAGAGGAGTGAAGGATGTGCTTGACAGCGGAGGTGGGGGGGGTGGTGAAAAATCATTTTGTGATGGAGAACTAGCTCTCTCCCCTGCTTCTCCCCGGAATCCACCCTCTCCCCTTACAGCAGCCTGCCCGGGCTCGGGTTGGGGGGGTGTGTGTTCCGTTCGCAGGGCTCCCTCCACTCCTTCCCCAAAATCTTGCTTTTCCCTCTTATTTTCCACCTTTTCCCCAGGCATCATGCTGAAGAGGGGCTTTAGTGGAATGAGTGGGGACGGAGCATTCAGGGACACAAGTGGGTGCCGCGGGTCTGATAACCACGAGCCCACGGGATGCAGACAGATGCACGGATGAGAGTGGGTGGAAGTTGGCTCTGTGCCTATTTGTGCATGGAAACTCTCGGATGCACACAGCCATCCTCGTGGGGGCTGACACGTCCGTGGGTGTTCACTGGACACCCAAACGCCTTCTGCATCTGCGCATCTGCCTCTGAAGGCATCTCCGCATGGATACCCACACGCAACCAGAGGATCAAGCCGTAGAGAGAGTGCTAACATGCATTCCTACTGTGGGAAAACATGCTGCACTTTGATTATTTTCTCTGTGGTTTCCAGTCTGTTTGGGGCTGTAGGAAAACGATCGGATAGCGCCTGGAGTGGGGAAAAGAAAACCTATCAGGCATCCCAGGTCAAATTGGTGCTTTCTAGGGTTCTGAGGGGAGTGTTGGTCGAGAGGAAAATACGGGGGCAAATACGATTTTTCGTTAAAATGTCCCAAGGAGGCTTGCTTAGGTGTCTCTCTCTCTCTCCTTATCCTTCCAAGATCCAGACCAGCGGGACATCCCCTCTCTTTGTACATTTTTTNAAATCTGGCTGGCACAAACAAAATCAGAGCCTCTCCACGAAGCCTTAACCCACAGAAGCGGGGAGGTTAAATCTTAGCTGTCGCGGGTCGGGATAGACCGGGGTGAAGTTGCCTCTCTTGGGGCCTAGGCAGGAAAAGTTTGCCCCACAGGTTTTTTTTGTTTGTTTGAGTTTTGTTGATTGGTTGGTTGTTTTGTTTGGGGTTTTGGGTTTTTGGCGCCGTTTCTCTTTCGAGGAATAAACATGCGGATGGGGAGCGGCATACTGCCACTGGAACAGCCCCAGAGCGTGGATGTGGGGGGTCAGGGGAAGGGCCAACCCCAGGAGCAGACTCTCCCCATCGGGCCGGTACCTTTCGCACAGATTTCCTGGAAGAGTTTCCAAATTCTTTTCCAAATATAGCCCTGGGGTGGCTGCCTGCCTCCCGCCTACCCCCGGGTGCCCTTCACGGCTCCGAGCAGCAACCGGGGGACAACCGCGACCCTCATCCCCGAGTAGCAGGAAGGAAACTGGGATGTGGGGGTGATCTCACGTAAAATACGCGTGGAAGCTGTGGGTCTGAGCCTGGGGTGGTTCTTGCTGCTGCTTTCCTCTTTCCTTGGGTTTCAAGCAGGCTTTTTGGGGAAGGGAATAAGATGTTTTGGTCCCTTCTCCCCTGCTTGCATCTCGGAGTAGAGGGCCTTCCCTTCTGCCCTGTCCTGGAGCCAACAAGAAGGGCCAAGGGTTTCTCCTCCTAACCCAACTCTGGGCATTCCCACCCATAACACCTAGGAGGAAAGAGTAGGGGTACTGCTGAGGGGTTGGGAAGTGACAGAAGGAAGCGCTCAGCTCCCGAGAGGTGACACACAGATTTTGAGAGATGTCATCCCGCAGCATTCCTGTTCCCGAGTGGAACCTGGACTGGGGGAAGGAGGCAGAGACAGGGGAGCTGGATACCCCGACCAGCTTCTGGGGTGTTATGTATGAGAGGGACCCTTCCCCAATGAGCTCTTACCCTGGAAGCCTTCAAAGATCATCTTAACAGCGATAAATGTGATTTCCTACCCACCCCCTTCCATTATGAAAGGCTCCACCTGGGATACTTCTCCCCCATCACGTTTTTATAGCGAGATCAAGGACAAACTCGTTGCGTTCTGGTGGCTAGTCCTTGAGGGTTTTTTCTCCCTCCTTATTAAATATATATATATTTTTCCCCCCCCCAAATGCTCTTCAGGGTAAAGCTCAGAGAAGTTTGTAGCTCTCCCGCTGCAATTAGAGGGAAAGGGAGCGAGATCTTGATTGCTTCTGCTCGTTCTGATGGCTTCGGAGGTGGGGAAGAAGGGGGGCGACGGGCGGGGATTGATTTTAGATTTCTCTTTTATGTCGGGTCTGGTTTCTGGTGATTAAATTTCTCTCTTATGTAGACTGAACCTTGGGATAACTGATTAATAACATGCCACTTGGCGCCAACACGGGGTCTCAAGGCCTTTAATCGCCAAGATGCACAGGAGAACAGAGAGAAACACAGAGCAGGACAAAACTCCACCAACGATTTTTTAGCCTGCTGGTCTCTACCTCGGCTGATTTCCCCCCCCTTCTTCATCTTTTCAGTATTTCCTGCTAAACTCGTAAACTTTATTTGATTTACAGCTATTTCATGAACCTGCTTAAACTAACATGTGTTCCGTCTTGTCCAACTGAATCATAAAAAACAATCTTGGATCCAAACGAGATTTTTTTTTTTTTCTTAAAGAAACGAGTTACTAATGACAGAAAATAGACATTGTCTCGAACGGAGGCTGCTCCGGAGCCGGGAGGTTGCTGGCTCCCGTGCCCGGCAGAGGAGGTGGGGGGACCAGGCTCGGCTCAGCAGGTACCTCCCGGCTTCCTCCGAGGGAGGATTTTACACCGAGATTTGAGCTTTTCTTTCCCCTGAAAAGAATTATTCGTTGAAAACGAACGATTTCCAAGCGGATAGCACTCAAAATGTGTTCGTAAAGACGTTCCCCTCTGAAATGTTACTACGTTGCAGCAGGTAACACACACTTTTTTCTACCCAAAAATCCCCAATGAGACACTAAATGAGCTCCTAATAATTTCTTAAATGCATGAGAGGAGCATTTTTAGACCAAACCAGAAAAGCACTTATTCCACACTGAATATACGTGGAACAGGTATAAATCCACAGCGGTGTGTAGATGGAGGCACAGAGAGAAAATCGAGTTCACCAAACCGAGTGCCCACACCAGCGTCTACTCTTATTCAAAAACTCAGACTCTGTTCCCCATCTCTGTTCGTGTGGGAAAAACGTTCTACGAAAGTTATCTGCATGCCCCAGAATTAGAGACCCTGCTCTGCGGGCAGCAAGGATGGGGCCAGGGCTTGCTGCCCGCGGACACCTCTGGCATTTCCCCGCACACGCGTGGGTCTGTGTCTCTCGGAAACCCATTTCTCTGCTGCGTGGGTTTCTGCGGAAACATCTATGCGGGGCCCTGAGATTTCCAGCTTGTGGCCTCATCCTGTGCGGACACAAGGGACGAGTGGCTATAAGACAGTAAATGCTCTTTTTTCCTTTTCTTTTCCTCCTGTGGATGCGGGTGGTTTGGGGTTTTTTGGCTGGGGTTTGTTTTTTTTGGTAGGTGGTGTTTTTCTTTTTTATCACTTAACATTTGCCGAAGGAAAAAAAAAACACCAAAGCATCAGGAGCTGTTTAGGTGATTCCCACAATCTCTTGGTGGTGTTTGGTTTGAGGTTTTTTTCTGTTTTCTTCCCCCCCACACCCCCCTACCCCTGCACGGATAAAAGATGGTTTTTAAGATGCCCGTGAGACCCGCATGAACCTGGGATAATGAGGTTCCCGAGGGCCCAGGGTGGAGTGGAGAGGTGCAGCTGCCTCCTGCCTCCCTGGGAAGTCACCGGCTCCCGAAATTTGTGGGTATCCGTAAATATAAAGGATAACGTGGTCATAATGGATCTGCTGGGTTTGGATCTACGTTATTTAGGAGAAGGGAATGAAAGCGAACAGGGGCGAGAAAAGGGTGGAGTAGGGGCGAATGGGAAAAAGGGAGAAAGTATACAAGATGGATGGGGAAGGAGGAAAAGAGAGGAAGAAAAACGAGTTGGAAAGGAAGGGAGGAAGGGAAAAAAAGTTTGCAGGGTTGAGGGACCCATGTGAGTGCTCTGACAGCATGCTCTCTTCCCAGGAAGGGTTTGTCTGTGTGGGAGAGGTAGGCTAGCGGTTCTGGGGCTGGGGCGAGCGGATCCAGGACTGGCCCTGCCGCCCTGGGGAAATGAAGGACAATTACAGGTGTCGCTTGGGACACTTGTTTTTTTTTCAGGGATTCACGCAAAGCCTTTGGGTTTGGGCTTCTTTACCCGCCCCAACTCCATCCTCTTCCTGCTCCCCCTTTCAAGGTCATTGCAAGATCACTTTCAGGGAAAGGCATGGAGCGAGGAAGACTTTCCCCCTCTTGCCCCCATTAGCTTTCTTCCCAGGGAGAGAGCGAAAGGCCTTATCTGCTTTTCTTTTCTCCTTCGGGCCGAGATAACGCCCTGATTGACACCCTGTTTGGCAAGAGCAGATTAGCCTTTCCATTCCGGCATCGATAAGGCGCCTCCCTCCATCGGGAGCATCGGGCACTGCTCGGGGAGGGTGATCCTGTGGGCACCCTGTGCCAAAAAGTCACCTGAGCTGGTTCCCTGCGAGGAGAGAAATTTCCCCTACCCTTGTGCTCACAGGGAAAAGCGGGGAGGGGGCCGAGCCCCAGCTTCCCCCTGCTTGTAGTTAATTCCAGGGTGATGTTTTTTTGGAGGCAGACAGAGGAGAGAAAATAGATCGGTTTTGCTCTGCGGGTGCTCCTAGGTTGGCGGCTTTGGGATCCTTCCATCCCATCCCTACTTGGGGGAACAAGGGACTTCCGTCCCAAGGGCACGAGGGGCAGCGCTGGGCTCTGCAGCTCTGCCACTGCCCAGCTGCTTAGTTCTCCTTTTGGTCACTGTTCTAAAGCCTGGATTTCGCTGGAAAATTAATGGGCTGAAGTGAAGAGGGAATGTTTTTTAATTGCAAACTTTTTTTTTTTTTTTAAAGTAGCAGGAAGGGCGGGAATAAACGTACCCGAAACCACAAACTTTAAAAGAAAAATGCTGTTCACTTGTAATTACAAAGACATAAAATAAAAAGCTGGACCCAGGTACTCCCGAAGGTTTGGTCTAAGCATACGAATTCTAGACCACTAAATGCAAGGGCTTGTAAAGGAAATAGTGACATGACGAGAACTGTATTGGTGTTCCTTAGACATAAACATCTTGCTGATAAACCCTCAAATAAATGCAGTTAGTCAGAACCCCAGTAATATAGAAAAAAGGAAAGGGGAAAGAAACCCCAACCAAAACCCCAACCAACAGCAACAACAAAACAAACCCAAACCCCCAAACCCCAAGACAAATAAGTGTATAGACCAAAATGCTTCCAGGGAGGAGGAGGAGGATTTAAAATCCTTTTTTTTCTCCCAGGTGCGTATTTCGCCTAAGCGAGGATGCGGCCAACAAAAGGGAGCTAAAAATCAAAGGACTACTGGAAGAGGGGAAGGAAATTACCTAAAAATGGAAGGAAGGGGAAAAAATTATCCCTGCTGTGGGGGAGCTAAATCTCTGGGTACAAAGAAAAAGAGTTGAAGCCCGAGACGCCGCAGTGTCTGTGTTGTGTCCAGGGCAGGCAGGGCGCAGTGCCCACCCTGGGCATGATAGGTGCTCGGGATCTGCGACCGGACAGTGAAAGACTTTTCGGTTTGGTTCAACTTCCCCAAGAAGTGATGTGAAAGTCTAAGCGGGGAGGGGGAGAGAGACCACGCTCGGCACTATTTCTTACTGCTGACACCTCGACCCCGGTGCAAGCCAGCACCCCGGCCACCCTCCCCGCCTCTTTCCACCCACCCNAGAAACCCTCCAGGGCGAAGGACACCTTCCAAAAGGAGCAGAGGGGCTGCGCAAGGCTCCGGCCATGCCCCCAAAACTGGGGGCTCCCCAAGGCCTCCGGCCCCGGAGACGGGTAGTGGGACCAGGGACGAGCAGGTCTGATCCTGCGGAGAGGAGCTGAGCCACAGCGATCGAACCCGAGGGGGGCTACAAGAGAGCTCGGGGACCTCTTCCCTAGCCCAGCCACGCACTCCTACACCCGCTAAGGTAAGTGCCCACGGTGAGGGTGTTCGGGTCCGTGGCTGCTGATGGATGCTCCGGTATTTCTATACGTGCGGGAGCTTTATATGTATTTCTATGGAAGTATATATATATTTATATGGAATTGTATATTTATATGGAAATAGATATTCACATGAAAATATGTATTTGTATATACGTATATGGAGTATGGTGTATAGGGGCTGTGCACACACCCTGAGCTCTGGGAGTGCACAGAATCACACACACCCTTACTGAGCTATATGGAGGGATGGGAGTAGTGGGGGTGGTAAGGGAACAGACTGACACATGTGCATACCTAAAATCTGCATGTAAATCGTAGGTGAAATGTGTGTATTCACTTGTGTGTGTATGATGGATGGGGCACAGCTGGGTTGCACTTGTATGGATGCTGTTGTAAGAGTTGTGCCTAAGCATCTCGTTATCCACAGATCCATGCACGTACGGGTTTGTGATATGTGTGTCTGTGTGTGTATATATGTAAACAGATGTATTTATGCGGATCTATATATCTCTGTGCCTCTGTGTTTACGCTTCATGCTCAATTTAAAAAATATAGGATCTGCTTAAACACTTGAGCAAGGAGAAGGCATCCAGTATATGTGCTTTTTCAAACTGTGTGTCCAGGCTCACATATACATGCCCACCTATACTGCATACATATATATATATATATATCCCTAGATCGGTGTGCTCCTTTTTGACCCATTCCCGGCGATGTTCGGGGCTCGAAGGCCAGGCGGGAGTGGACTCCGAGCTTGAATGGCAAAGGGAAGATGTTCCCCGTTCCTCGGTGGGGGCAGTTGGTTGTAGGAAGAGCCTTTTATTTCTGATTTGGGGGAAACCTTCAGCAGAAAGTTCCGGTCTTATCCTATTCTACCCAGTACCCCTGACAATCGGTGCCACCCTGGCTCCTGCAGCAGAATCACCCCTCAGGGAGGTTTTTTTCGTGCATCCCAGTTATTTGGGTAGACCCCGAGGTGTGCATTCAGAGCTCCACTGGGGCAAACGGGGGTAAGGGGAGGGGAGGAAGTTTTTCCTCCCTGACACTCTCCTTTTATTTTTTTTCTCCATCCTTTCTGCTGCTGTTTGCTGCGGGCCTGGCTTCCCCTGGCTGTCCGCAGAGCTTGGTGGTGGTGGGAAGGACAGCCTGGGCAAACCGGGTAAATTCCGGCAGGATTTTGCCTGCCGGGAGGGGAAGGCTGCCTGTACCCCCCTGGCCGGAGCAGAGCTGGGGGGGCCCTGCCTGGTATCACTCACCTTCCACAGTGCCCAGCTCCTGTAGCAACTTCTCGTTCTTCCTTAGATGCTGATCTTTATTTTCTTTCTCTCTATTTCTTCTCCTCTTCCTCCTCTTCTTCCTCTCTTTTTCTGTTGGAGGAAACAACGGTTTAGCATCTTTTTTTAGGAGTGGTGTGAAATCTTCCTGCAGCTGCCGCGGGTCCATCCCAAAATCCCTTCAGGTTGAAGGAGAACTTGGGAAGCGGGGAAGTGCCGGCGGCTCCTCTGCAGCCAGTGGCTGCACTTGGAGGGATTTGGGGGGAGTTTGGGTAANGTGAAGTGGGAGCTTTGTTACTGGTTTCTCCCTTTTCCATTCCAAGAAAGAGTGGATTTTCTTGGAGTTTCCAGAGGCTCTGTCCCTGCTTGGATGATCCATGTGCCTATAGGATACATATTCCCTCGCACCCGCATATAACATGCAGCCTTGTACGTGTTGGTATGTGAATATATATATTTATGTGTGTATATATATATATATATATATATATANGGGGAGGGGAGGAAGTTTTTCCTCCCTGACACTCTCCTTTTATTTTTTTTCTCCATCCTTTCTGCTGCTGTTTGCTGCGGGCCTGGCTTCCCCTGGCTGTCCGCAGAGCTTGGTGGTGGTGGGAAGGACAGCCTGGGCAAACCGGGTAAATTCCGGCAGGATTTTGCCTGCCGGGAGGGGAAGGCTGCCTGTACCCCCCTGGCCGGAGCAGAGCTGGGGGGGCCCTGCCTGGTATCACTCACCTTCCACAGTGCCCAGCTCCTGTAGCAACTTCTCGTTCTTCCTTAGATGCTGATCTTTATTTTCTTTCTCTCTATTTCTTCTCCTCTTCCTCCTCTTCTTCCTCTCTTTTTCTGTTGGAGGAAACAACGGTTTAGCATCTTTTTTTAGGAGTGGTGTGAAATCTTCCTGCAGCTGCCGCGGGTCCATCCCAAAATCCCTTCAGGTTGAAGGAGAACTTGGGAAGCGGGGAAGTGCCGGCGGCTCCTCTGCAGCCAGTGGCTGCACTTGGAGGGATTTGGGGGGAGTTTGGGTAATGTTGTGGGTTTTTTTTCCTTCCCTTGTCAATCTCATTTGGCAAATAATCGCCTCGATTTACTACTTTTTTTTTTTTTAATCAGAGCAAATAATTGGTTCCCGAAGCACTCTTGAATCTGTGCAAATAACCAGGTTATCATTTACTATATATAACCTAGCTCGGCTGCTTCAGAGGCGCCTGAGCACTCCTCTGACAAGTTTCCTGCTCGCTCTACTAACATTATAAATTTTGAAAAATATAAATAAAATAATTTNCTGGGGAAAAAAAAAAAGGAAAAAAAAAAAAAGAAGCAAGAATCTCACTGATAGGGCTTTAAAAAGAGGAGAATAATACAAATTAACCTTCCATTACTGCTGCAGTCAACCATGACAGAATAGGCCAGTTGCGTGGCTGGTGACGTCTCCGTGTCCTATAGGAGCAAAGCTGGTGAGATAGCAGCTATCGCCTTGAACTCTCTTTATTTTATTGGAGTATGGCTGGTAATAAACAGTAATATTTAATTTGTCTGAGACCACAAATCGGCTCCTAGCTGGAAAGCTCCTTCGCCTTGACATTCTAGTCCAGGGGAGCCAGGACTTGCCGTCCTTTGCCCAGCTGCTTTTTGGTTTGTTTTTGTTTTTTTCTCTCCTTCTTCATCCTCTCCCCAACCTGCAGACGGAAATAAATTCGATTTATTTGCATCGTTTTCAACTTGTCCAAGGTGTTTGGGAGCTAGTTTGGCCCTGGAGAGGTGAGTGCTTTCCCAGGCAGCAGCCGTGCTCGGGTTCCCTTACAAACTTCAGATATTCTCCCTTCTGCCCTTTCTTTCCAGTGAGGGGAGGGAAGCTCGTGGTGTTTCTCGCTAGCAGCTGCGACAAACCTTTCTCCTGGCTGCTTTCATTTCATTTTTCCCCTAAAAATAAAAATCTCTTCTTTGGGATGAGCAGAATGCCTCGGGGGATGCTCCCCACACCCGGGCGGTGAGGGACCGATCCGCTTTTTCTCCGCAGCGCTCAGCACCACCGCGATCGCCTGCTTTATTTTTACTTCCCCCCCCCCCCCCCCCCCCCCCC